>JANRGW010024552.1:0-15141 GCA_024733675.1 Psilopsiagon aymara | reverse complement strand
AGCCTGGAGAAGAGAAGGCTGCGTGGAGACCTCATAGCAGCCTTCCAATATCTGAAGGGGGCCTATAGAGATGCTGGAGAGGGACTTTTCATTAGGGACTATAGTGAGAGGACAAGGGATAACAGGTTCAAACTTAAACAGGGGAGGTTTAGATTAGATATGAGGAAGAAATTGTTTAGTGTAAGGGTGGTGAGGCAGTGGAATGGGTTGCCAGGGAAGTTGTGAATGCTCCATTGCTGGTGGTGTTCAAGATCAGTTTGGACATAGCCTTGGGTGATATGGTTTAGTGGGAGGTGTCCCTGCCTGTGGCAAGGGTGTTGGGACTAGATGATCTTAAGGTCCTTTCCAACCCTAACTATTCTATGATTCAATCATAGATTGGTCTAATCCTCATGCTTTTATTCAGAAGAGAATTCCCTCTAAAGTCAAATGGGATATTCTTCAGAATAAAGAATGCATGGGTAGATATCAGCCTGTCAAAAATTAATTAAAGCTTCCATAAATGGTAAGGTGACCCACATAATCTTGTAGCTGAAGAGTGTGCACTGGAATGTAAGTGCTGGTGTGACCCCTCCAGGTAAGTGTCCTGTTTTCAGATAAGCATGAGCGGTGGTGTTTGCTTGCTTTAGAATGCAAACTCCACTTGAAAGTGACAAAAACTCTTCTTAGATATAATTCACATGTGGGACACATGCTTATGAACGCGTTCAAGAAAGGACAGATCCAGCAGATAGTGACTTGCAAGTAAAAAAGGTAATAAAACAGTATTGATGCAGTTGAGATCCAGAAGGCATTTGCATTTCATCCAATGTTTCAGTGGAAAGCATGGTGTTCTGATGGGTACGTAAGGCCTTCATTTAACAATTAGTTATTCTGTGACCTAGGTCTACTGTATTAAAAAGTTATCTTATTCAAACACATTGTCACTTAAATAAATAAAGTAAAAAATAAAAAAAATAAGTCAAGTTTGAGTTCCTTCAGGGATAAACATGTATTAACTAATATTCAATGCTTGTGAATTTATTATACTTAGCTTGACATTCAAATGAATCAGAAATTCAGGATTGCTGTAGTTCCTAAATTATTAGGGAACTGTAGGAGAGAACCTCAAATTCACTTTACCTAGTCAGTGTATGTTTTAAGACCTTGAAAGCATCTCATAAGTAAATCAGGACTGTGACACCAAATGATTTAGTGGCTATTTTCAGTAAATAATAAATGCTGAATACTTTCTAGAAATTAAGATCATGATAGTACCTTTTCAATGCATCTGTCTTTCATCTCTTTCATTTCTCAGCATAGCAAGACAGTATTTCCTCCTTCTGACAATATGATACACCTGAATCCTGCTATGCCTCCTATAGATACTCTTACTTTATTAGGAGTGAAGGATGGGTACAGCAAAATAGAGAGCGGCATTTTTAAGAGAAACACTCTCTCTTGTAGTAAATCAAACAATAGAAAACTTTTGTAACTCAGTGAATAGAAAAAATAATGGTTACAGTATTGCTATGGTAAATTCTATTCATTTACATAATTTTCTATTATACCTTATCAAGACTCAAAATAAAACTTTAATTCATGCTTTTATTTTATACATACTTTGTAATTTCCTTTAGCACTTGAGAACACTTCTCCTTTTCCAAAAAGATTTTGAACAGAATAGAGTGCATTTGGGGTATTAAAATTAATTTCATAAAAGTGTTGCTGTGGAGTCTTTTATTTCTTTTTGCTGACGAAATTCCTTACAAGCAGCAGAAGTAAGGTAAAGGAACAATAATTATGTAGGAATATGTTTTTTGTTTTCATCTTCTAAGTTCTGTTTTCAGAGCTCCTTTCTACTCACTGTCACACTGACCTGAAAATGTCATTGACAGAGATGAATAAAGTCTTTTTTTTTCATTTCATGTATTTTTACTTGGGAAAACTGATTTTTTTCCCAAGCTGGTTTAGTTGTCAAGTTCAGACTGCACCATTAAATGCATATTATGAAATTAACAGCACATTTTTGCACATCTATCCCAACACAAATTTCTACTACTTTTTGATAATCTTCCCAGAAGAATTTTCCCTCCCATTCTTCTTAACTATTTATCATTTTCAGAGAAAGGAGGTGGTGAAGGAGAGAGGTATACCTTCTCCATGCATAAGGGAAGGTTTGATTTTAATCCTGCATACTTGTTCTACGTTTTTGCACTGAGTAGCATGTTTATATGTTACGGATATACATGTCACTGACAGGTGAAAACCAAAGAACGGACACCAGTAGATATCACCTGTCTTATACAAACACAGGTGTATAATACATACCTTCATTGGACAAATTGCTTTAGGCCATTACGCAAGAGAACACAGAAGAGCTGCTTCCCAAAATACTGGCTGTTATATACCTTAGAGGAGCCCACAAAAGTCATCAAAAGAAGTTACAAAGCCTTGAAAATTCTACTCCTACTAACTCATGCCTTCAACTCTCCTTGGGATCAAGTTATTCTGTCAGCTTCTTCAAGCATATAGACATACACACTGCTTAACATTGCTGTTCTCATTGATTCATCTCCACAGACAGAAAATGTTAAGATCTCATGAAACATTTTATTTTCCTTGAGTAAGGGTCATTGTTGACATGAAAAGCTGAGAAATACCAATTTAGATTTTCAGTGTGGCTTCCTCCTTTTTAAGCATATGATTTATTTTATTTTTTTTTTAAGTACATAGATATTTTTATTATTTTCTGGCTTAAGTTTAGCTCTTTGCTAAAGAGTTTCATAACACTGCATAGTATGTTAGTAGGCATGCAAGTAGGCAATGTAAAAAGCACTGTGAAATTGACACATATATCAACTTGCGTGATGTTTGCTTTATTTAATTCCATAAGCATACTGACTTTAAGGTAGCACTACATTTTCAGCAAGTACTCACATATCCCAGGCTAACAGCACTATGGTTTATACTTTCAATAATAATTTCTATCAAATGGCAGAGAGCTCTACATACCTTTTTAAAGTGTCTATGCAACTTCCTGAATGTGAAGTCTCCTTGCTTAAAATACCATTTCTCATCCTAAAACATTTGGACTTCTTTGAAGATCTCAGTATGTAGTATTAACGTGGTTAAGGACAGCATCATTAAGATAGTTATCCTTAAAACACATAGCCATATTTTATGTTTCATAAGTGCCTTTTTTTGTTTCATAAATGTAGTTATCTGAAATTCATCATATACATCTCCAGTTTACCTCACATAGTCTCAACTACCAGCACTTCGTGGAGGAAGATTAATTTCAACACCCTATGGATATGTATATCCTGTAAATCAGCATAAGTGCCAGTATAATAAAGCTTTCAAACAGCTGTCATTTAGCTCCCAGCCCTAGAACACAAGGCTGCATTTTGAAATTTTGTTATTTGTCTTGAGAACAGCTTGTCTTGAGATGCAAAATATCCATCACTGACATTCCTAGGAATAGACTGGATAAGCATCTGTCAGAAATACTTTAGCTGCATTTGATCTTGCCTTGGGGCAAGCAATTGGATTAGACATCTTTACCAGACTCCTTCAAGCCGTCTATTTATGACTCTCTGCATCTATATTTCAAGCTTGTTGAATACTAAGCAGCAAATTTCTTATGTGTAGGTCTTCAACAGAATGAGCAAAACTGTTGCAGGCTTGATTCTAACAAACGGTTCTCCCATACTGTTTGAAACCTATGGGTGTAACGATGGTAAAAAAAGATCTCTGCGGGAGATAGCTTGCTTTCTTTAAAATATCACTGCCTACACTTGCTGTCACACCCTCTGTACTAGGCCAGGATGTGCAAAACAAATATTTTGTACTTACCACTAAGGAAGCATGAGGTAGTACCTTTCAATGAGTAATGTTCTTCTATCAATAACAATGACATTGTGGCTTTCTAAATATATATTCAAATCAGAGGGCTTACAGAAGACTAATCTATTATAGTCACTTTCTCTGAACTCTAAACATCTGTTGAGCTATCTTGGAAAAACTTTTCCTCAGGCCCATTATTAACTTTACTAATCTTCCTTTGAAAGTTGTTCTTTCAACAACCATAAGATCTGCAACATAGGATGTCCCAAGTCCTTTGCATACTGAAGTTGTTCCATACCAAAGCAGACAAAGCAATTACTAAGATTTGTCTCTCTAAATAATTAGGTAGCTTATAGACAGGTATATTCTGTACCCTGAGAATACTGAGCCATACTTCTCAGGTACGACAACTTAACCCTGCAAATTTAAGGGAAACTTGACAATCATGTCTGAGTTAATAATTTTGCTTTTTATTAGGTTGTTTTTTTGGGGGTTTTTTTGTTTGGTTTTTTTTTTGTTTGTTTGGTTTTTGTTTTGGTTTTTTGTTTGTTTTTTTTTTTTTTTAAAAATAAGCTTAATCTTAGACTAATTTGAAAAGATTTTTGGCAGTTTCTGTATTTTTCAAGTAGAGAAACAAAAGCAAATTATGTAGAGAAGCCATCATATTAAGGATAGATCTAGATCCGCATTAATATTTTATGTATTATGTTTAGTTCATACTGTAGTATGAACTCACATAGATAAAAATAAAAGCAACAGTATTCAAACTGCTTTTTTCCTGACTGATAAGTAAAGACCTGGTCAGGAAAAATGCTAAGCACACCAAGTAAACTCAGATATACTGTTTTCCTCTGGTTGGTTGTGTCATCAATAAGCTTATTTAATAAGCAGATAAACAGATCAAGTCTGATTTCAGTGGGTTCAGTTCAGACACATAAGAAGATCATTCACAAAGAAATTTTTTCCCATTAATTTCTGGGATATTTAACATAACCTGCTGTACACAATACTCCAAGTGAGGTCTCATGAGAGCAGAGGGGCAGGATCATCTCCTTCGACATGAATCTGAACAAATTCTAAGGGATGAAGCCCTTGAGACAAGCTGACGAGATCTCTTCTCTTAGCTCCAGCAAGGCCTAACTCTGCTCAGCGCTGAGATGCTTCTGGTCAAGCTACAAGCAGAACATCAGTGTCAACAGCTCTGATACTCCAAATTGGGGTAGCAGATAAACAGGATGTGAACAATCTGATTTTTGATGGTAAACAACCTCCCTTGCTTGAGCTTTCATCACCTCAGTTCTCTTAACTGAGAAATGAAGATTATTTTCTTCTTTTTAAAAAAGCACTCAATGTTTTAATGTGTTTATTAGGCCTAGAGAAAAACTGACAGAATTTTACTCAGAATTCTTGTTCTTGACTTTACATGCCTTTTTTTACTTCTTTTTTCTTCTCTCAAGATAAATTGGTGTCATTCCCTTGTTCCTCTTTTGCCAAAGCCAAATTTTATTATTTTCTTTTAACTGCTTCACTTCTTTTAGCCCAGAGAGATTTCCCAGCTTTTTAGGCAAATCATATTATTTGAATTTTTCTTTTTCTTGCATGCAGCATATATATTGAGATATTTTCCAAAAGGGAATAGGTTGTTATCTTTTCCTTCAAAAAATACGCTTTAATTCAATTCTTACAGTCACTGTGAAGTTTCTGAATAACTTTAATACATATTGACATAGGATTTAAGAGACTAACCTCCAACATGATTTATATCAGAAAAAAAACAGCTCTATCATTACTAATATATGACAAAATTTGTATAGATAAAAGTCTACGTTCATTTGCATCAGAAGACTTGCATCCCCTCTGCAATGAAATAAATGCTTCTCTATAATTTTGTTTTTCATTGCATTATTGTCTTGTCTACTATTTAATTTACATTTCTCTTTTAGGTTATTGGGGGGGGTGGCTTAAATTTTATTATGTCATGGTTCTTCATTTCTATACCACGTTGATTTTTTTTTTTTTTCTTAACCTCTTTGCAAGCCTAAAATTGTGCATTCACACTCAGTTGAATACAAGAAATAATTTATCTGTAACTGTTTCAGCTGGGTTTGAAATCATCCCATGCATCCTCCCCTAAACCCACTGAGAATATGTCTGTCCTATTTCTTGTGAAGGCTGCAAAGTGCTACTTCACAGCACATTAAGAAGATCCTTCAGTTTCACACAGAGAGGTTACTATTATGAGAGTTTCAATTTGCTTTGGCTGCTACTTTTCACCATGGCTTGAAAATGTGTTTATGCTTTTACACTACAAAAGGGCAATTTCAGCTAGTAAGAGAAAAGGACTAGTATAATCAAATAAGATGACATATATTTGTGTGTTCAGGTGTTTTTCACTGTTATTAAAAGACATAGAAGAGGCTGATTATCAGTTCTTAAAGGTGATGTGCTGGCTGATTCATTTGTTCAAGAGTTGGCACATCTGTGCTCTTCTGCCTTTCAAGCCAGAAATCACTGACTCTGCTTCATTGAAACAAGAGAGACTTATGATTCAGGGAATAAAGGCAGTAAATACTGTCCTGAATATAATGGGTAGGAAACACAAATGGGCAGTTTTGACTTGGAAGAAAATTAGACAGCATTTTGAATTCTAGAATGTAGTTAGCCTCATTGCAGATTCATTGAAAACTAATTGTACCTGACACACAAAGTACTTGTGCAGCTGAATTTGTTCAAAGACAAAGCCATGAATACATTTCACCTGGATATCGTCAAAGCTTCTTGTACCTCACCCTATAAAAGGATATTCTTCATCTCCCTTTTTGTTGGTAGTGGTTTTCTTTTTAAAAAAAAATAATCACAAGCTGGGGTATGAGGTATCACAAGAAATTATTCAGATTATTTTCTGTGCTAAAATGGATCAACTATAACCGTCACATCTTTGTAGACATCAGATCAGAATTTTGGAGAAAGAACTTACCTTGCCTAGGCAACATGAGGGCACAATTAGAAACTAGTGAAATTTCTTGGATGTAATAAATTATAAACTTGATTAAATGCATATATTAACCTACAGAATTGTTTCTTTTTAATAAAAATGGTAAATATAAGCACATATAGTAATGTAAAGTATGTGCAACTGATAGACTAATTATACCATTTTCTAGAGCACAAGTCTTATGACGAGCAGCTGAGAGAATTGGGGTTGCTTAGCCTGGAGAAAAGGAGTCTGAGAGGACACCTTATTGCTCTCTGAGAGAAATAAAGAAGAAGGTTATAGTGAGGTGGGTGTTGGTTTATTTTCCCAGTAAGTGATAGAACAAGAAGAAATAGCCTCAAGTGGCACTGGGGGATGTTTAGATTGGACACTAGGAAATATTTCTTTACTAAAAGGGTTATCAAGCACTGGGACAGGTTGCCCAGGGAAGTGGTTGCGTCATCCTCCCTGGAGGTATTTAAAAGATGTATAGATGTGCTTAGGGACATGGTTTAGTGATGGAATTGACAGTGTTAGGTTTGTGGCTGATCTTGATGACCTTAAAGGTCTTTTCCAACCTAAATGATCCTGTGAAATAGAAATGTTATCTTTGCTTTCTCCCCTTCCCCCATTAAGTTTCCTGACAGCTTTACACATGTGGTATATCACAGTATGATACTGTACAAACAGTATAAACCAGACCTTTTAGATTAAGAAGTAATGTCCAAAACTATGTAATCTTGTAATTGAGAAACAGCCTTGCCATGGCTCCCAGGACCTACTGGCAAATTGACAAAAACTCATAGTTCCGAAATATATTATTAATAACATTAGAGCTCTGGATATCTCAATTTAAGTGTGCACTTCTGCTACTACTTTTTCAGGAGCTAAAATTGTTTTGTTTGAGACTACAGTGTCAGAATGGGATTTTGATGTCATCTTTCTTTTAAAATGTATGCAAATGAAATACACTTGTGTGTTATGACTGTTTTGTTATATTCTCATCTAGCAATGGTTTTTAAAGACAGAACCTATAACAACAATACCTCAGAATTTATTGACTAGAATCTATGAGAAGTAACAACTGATAAAATATTCATAATTTATGGGGATTATATTTTCTATGGGTAAAATTGGCTTGTTAAATAATGATTGACTGAAAGTGTTCTTTTAGTCTTCGTCCTATTTAATGCCTAAAATAATATTTTTTAACATCTTTCACTTACAAGCAAAGCAATCTGGACATTCCTCACAATTATGCGATTTGCCTCAATAACAAGGAACAAAAAGGCACAGATATAGGAAACCAATTAAAAGAGATAAAACACACCAGAGTTTTTGAATTTTTTTCAGCTGAGTGGCAGGACTATAGCATTTAATTTTCCTTCATACTAAGTCCTAAAGAGTATGCACTAGAAGGGGCTAGAAGGGGCTTAAACACTGCTTGATGCAGACACCAAAGCACTTCACAACATTGCTCTGGTTTAGTTGGAAAAAAAGGCCCAGGTTTACTTGAAAACCCTGAGTGGGGAGTGCTTTGCATTCCGCTTACGAACAAGCGTTTAAAGTTACCTCATTGCTTTGCCCACATGGTGGAAGTAGAAATAAAAAGTCATTCTGACATGTTACAGAGTAATCTAACACTTTCCAGGAATGCAACTTTTAGGTCCCTGAGTCAAAAAACATATTTTGAAAGGCCAGTTAGTTTGTTACTAAAGTAACAGCTTGACTTGGCCTTGAGGGCTGTCTGTAGCAGTAAGACCTTGTCCTCAATAGCAGGAAAAACAGCTCTTACCATGGCTGCTCTCATGAGAGATTTTAATACCATGACCTATGTCTAATAGGCAAAATAGACACAGGACTTCACGTACTGAGGATATCCCATCTGATCAGTCTGTTAATAAATTTATATCATGTCATTTATCCACATCTTATTACGTTCCGACATCCACACACCAGTATCCACATGAAGACCATCCCTTTCTTTGCCCAGGGCACTCCTGAGATGGAGACAACTTTCTGTACTGGCCAAAGTTTGACTTAAACCTGTTGACATTGAGAGACTGAAATGTGGACCCCATAACATTGCATATCTCATGCTGAGGACTACATCCGTCTGCTAGCTGTTCTAGGCTGCTGATGTTACTTCTCAAGAGAAAGGAAATTATTTCTTCTTTTGTTTCAGTGCAACTCTGTAGCAAGCATTGGTTTCAAGTGAGTCACCCTAACAAAAATAACGGTCAACTAAGACAGTTTTTTTCTACTATTCATTTTCCAACTAACCAGCCCCTATCTTTCTGGTGTTCTAAAAATATGTTCCACCTATGATTAAAGGTTTCTTTGTTTTGCCTTTCAATTATGTCTCTGCAAAACTGTAAGTGCTTTTGTATGAGATTTGTAAAGCATTGAGCATGCATCTGTTCTTAAGCTTGGGAACTATTGCAGTCACTAGCTCCTTCTATAATTTGCTCTTTTTATAGTAATACTTTCTCAGCTTGAAGGGCATATTGCTTATATATTGTTTCTTTGTGCTTCCATGTTTCGTTTACCCAAACTGGTGTGGCAGGTTTGCTAAATTAAGGATTAGACAATGGCCAGAATACTTCTCCCATCTCCATTTTCTGTAAATTTTCACAGATATGAATCGTATCTGTGGAATAATGAAATCTTTAAGTTTACAGAATGTGAAAGTATGCTAAAAAAAAAGAAAAAAGAAAAAAGAAAAAGATAAAAGTTGAGGCCATATGTCAACATATGGTGTATATATATATATATTTTTTTTTTTACTCTGTTCTGATTTTTATCAGAATGAGTGTCTGGTTATTTCAAATCCCTCTCTCACAAGTAAATAAAACAGCAATTAGTTGGTTTTGGCCTATGGGCAGATTATAAAGTTCCAAGTATAACTTTTTATGTACATACAAAGACTGGTTTTGAACCAAAGGGAGCCAGATGGCATGCTGACAGTCCTCACAAAACTGCTTCTCCTCAGCAGTGCTCAGACCACTAAATCCGTTCTGCAACAGGAACAGATTTGATGCAGAGAAAAGCTGCATTTTTTGTTTTCATCTTTTAACACATCCTCCCAGTCAGGACATCGGTGAGCAGTGAGGGCTTCTCCAAGAAAAAAAAAAACAAAAATAAAAAAAATGCCATGCAACTGAGGAAAAGATTTTCATTAGGTCATGTAAAATAATATTAGGTCATCACTCCTATCACAATGTGGCCATGTTTTCATTCTCACAAGAGAAATTTTATTCAGTGCCTTCCAGGAGCACCATGACAAGATTGATCAGGTACAGTCTTGTGCCTCATTTTTCTGTTTCCTTAGGTCAATGACCCTATAAAAAATTTCAAAATGCTTCATTTGACTGAGAAGGGAGAAGAGAGAAGTGTGCTCTGGTCTGTTCCCTTTTCTGCCCTGTTCTGCAACAGTGAAAGAAGAAAGAGGTGCAGAAGGGACAGCCCTGGTTGAGGAAAAAGAGAAAAGGCTGATCAGCAACCAACACTCCCCATATCCTATTAATGAAGTTCCTCAGCACAAAAGTTAAATTTATTGTCCAGAGTTTCATTTCTTACATATGTGTTGTCACAGTCTGTCAGTAAATACACCTATACCACAGATCCAGATAAAATCCATACTGTGCTGCTGGTAGGAAATTATGGCCATAGAAATACCCTTTCAGAAGCCAACAGAAGATGAACTCCTGATCAGAACAGAAACCAAGTTATAAACTGAATTGCAAACCAAGATGCTTGCAGGTTACTGAAAGCAGCAAGAAAGAGCTTTGAAATAAACAAGAACTTCAGTTGAATGAGAGATTGAATTATTCTCCTCAGTAAATCCTGATGGTTTTGTGGTATTCAGAACCATTGAAATTATTTGCTTAAATACTATGATTATTTTGTTTCCTTTTTAAAAAGCAAACAAAACCCATTCTAATAGTCAGGTTAAAAATTATCAGTGAATATTTTTTCTTTGTCAAAAGGTGAGAAAATAAGATTTCTTTAAAGTGATTTTGTCCTGGAACATTTATGATTAAGCCTTCACCTAATTATGACATCATGGCCCTGTTGAAATTAGTTATGAGGGCCCCATGTTCCTCAGATGAGTACAAATTGTTCTTTATCATCATACCATTGTCTTGAGAACATCATATATGAGTAATCTTCTAGGCTGTTAAACAGTTTGAACTTCCTACATGATATTTCAGCTGCTATACAGCTCATTCTTATGTGTTTTTCCCCTTCTTAGAATTTCATGTCCTTAAGTATCTTGCCTGCCTGATTCTTGTGCAGCTCAGTTTTCCATTAAACATCCTGACTTTCTCATAGCAGCAATCTGTGGAACTGAATTTAACTTACTAACTATCTGGCATTTATCACTGGGCTGCTAATCTCAGGAAAGCGCCTCTCCTCCTCCCAACTATAAATTCTTCGCAGAAAATCTGGATAAAATCCTCTCTCTGATGTAACTTGATATCTCTATTATAATCAGTAAATTTCTGATTAGCCAGGAGCTAGCACTTGCTGAATACATAGCAAGACAGTTAATGAAAGACTATTACAGCAACTCTGAGCATTTAGATTATTCAAATGTGAAATAAAAGCTTTTTTTATTTTTTTTTTTCCATTATTCAACAGATTTCTTTCTGTTTGTCTGATCAATGACAAGGTTCCCTTCTCCTTTCTTGAAAACATTTTTCACAGTTTGTCTTGAATAAAGAAGGATTATGTAAGCGGAACAATAGAGAATGAAAAAGTGGAAAGGTATACCACAAAGCTGAGTAGAATGCCATAAAACAGACAGAAAGATGAAGTTTGAATGTGATTAGATTTTATAGGTGAAATGATTGCAAAGAAATCAAGTGAACTGCAGCATTCATTTGTTGTTCTGGTGTGATTCTCAGCCAGGAAAGTAGAGAGTTTAAAATCCTGTTCAGCTCCAAAATACTGAGGGACAACACCTGAAGCTTGAGAGACTTTTGGAAAGAAAACTTGTAAGTCATAACTGTTAGCTGTCTTTTTTTTTTTCTCAGCAAATACCAAAGTGCCTGTTATGTATTAGACAGTGGAAACCCAGGAATTTTTTAGGGCTGCAGAAAATTGTACAAAAAAGGAAAGGAAAAAAAAGAAGAGTATGGATTAATATCTACTGGAGTGTGAATGTCAACACCTCACTACAAAATGCCAACAGAACACAAAAATGGCTTGTTCTGCTGACACCTGAAGTAGCAGATCATCAAGTCCTAGTATTCATCTACCTGAGATTTCTCAGGATGGCCAGATGTGAAACAGAGGCAATGGATAAATCCCGATGACTCACAGACTCGCAGAGGTGGGACAGAATAGAGGTATTAATTATACCTGAGGGGGTATAAGGAAATTGATCCAAAACCAGCAGATTTGTCAGTGGATTCTCACTCCTAAGTAAGATCCCAGGAAGTGTGGGGAGATGCTCAAAAAATTATGTCCTTCAAAATCCATGTCACTGTGAGCAGCTCTGGACAGACTGAAACATTATCTCCTCAATTTGGCCCAACGTACATCCCGTAGAGGGTAAAAAGTAAAGAAATATCAAAGACAGAAATGTCCCCAAGGGTAGGATGAGGAAAGAAAGAGGCTGAGGAAGAATGGAAAAACAGTGGTGCAAGTGAGTATGAAACGGATTTAGGTCCCTGAAATATGGATGTGAAATGGAATAAGAAAGGAAATAAACTGGTGAAGAAACAAATTCAGAGGAATAATCATCCTGTGAGAGATCACAACAGGAAGTCACAGTGTATTGCACAGCATGCTGAATAACAAGATGCGGAGGAATAAGGTTGGAGAAAAGACAAGTGTTGCACAGGCAGCAAGTCTTTTTTGTCACACATCATTTAGAGCTATTTTATGTGTTCTCAGTGGGATGAGAAAGGGAAGAAAATGCTTCAATCCTGGAAGGAGCTCTTGGGTACCATCAATATAGTAAGAGTTAATAATATTAATAATAGTCATTAGAGTTGTTTTTCCATCAAATACTAAGTTTGCTGGGCTTTGGGAGGGCCTGAAAATTCATAGTGAAAACATAAGCTCTGTGTGCTTTAGTTCAATTTTATTTGGCTGAAAACTGACATCCTATATCCACCTTCAATGTTCTTAAATTATTATATAAGAAATAAAGGGAAAAAGTCTAACCTCTCTGCATGAACAAGAATGAAATTTTAATGGGACACAGGTGGTTTTGCAAGTATTCACTGTGCTACCAGTGTAGCGTGTGTCCCTGCAGGGTGATTGCTGCTGACAGATCTGCAACTCTTTAAACAGGCATTTTCTTTTCCTAACAGACATCAGCAAACTATTTACACAGCTTGGCATGCTACAAATTCAAACAGTTTAAATGTGTCTCACCATAAATAAACAGTGACTTGTACTTCAAAAGGGAATTTAGTAACTGCAATGGCCATGCCTGAGCATCCTGGCCAATAAATAAATGGTCCATGAGACATAATCTGTATCTGATGGGTGCCACAGTAAGAAAAAGTATTTCTTTTATCCCTTTCACCTTCAATATTAAAGTAAATCCTGAATGTTTAAAATACTGAAGTTCAGGGAAAAAAAAAAATAAAAAACCAATAAGACACAAACACAGTAAACAAAAAAAAAAACCCAAAAAATCTAACCAACCAACCGACCAACCAAAACCACCACCAACAAAACAAAACAACAACAAAAAAACAACCAAAAAAAAAACACCCCAAAAAAACCCCACAAAAAACCAAACAAACAAAACAGAAAACCCCTGAGTTCCATGGTTCCACACAATGTAGTAGTACTACTTAGAAACACTTTGGAGTAAATCCATATTCCCACCGAAGCATCTTACGTCAAAGAAAGGCTCTTGTCACTAAAAGGTTGCAAAGAGCCTCTTAAAATCTGCAAACCACCAGTTTGCAGATGCCATACTTGAGAAGTGGGCTTTATAGCTTGCACAGAAGGAAAGAGGTCAAGACTTCGCCGGATCCAGGAATCTCAAAACTGACTCTCTTAGACAATGTAAAAAGGCTGAGGTTTGTCACTTTAGCAAGGACATTAATTTTTTTCAAGAAGTAAGTGCAATGACAAGCAGAGAGCTACTGGAAGAACTACCCTGAATTAAAGAATCATTAAAAGGATTCAACAACCTGAAACTAAGTAAAACATACTTATAATGCTCATAGGATACGCATCTTGTTTTTCACCTGGATTAACTTTCCCCCTGAATACCATAGGCACCATTCAGCACTGTTTTACAATTGTCTGCCATCATTTACATCTGAGTCTAAATAAATTTTCTACACATCAAAATAGATAAACATATACCTGCTTTACACAGGTGAGTAGAACTGGCTGTTAGGTTCAAGCTAGACAAGGGCAGTTCTCTCTCAGAGGGTATCTGTGAGTGATATATTAGTAGGTCAATAAATGGTTAGAACACTGATGCCATATACAGGGATTTGGGTATTTAGAACGTGGGACTTGATTTGGGAGGCCAGGTCTACTGGAGGCAGCTGAAGCTGATCTGACAATGAAGGGGAAGAGTTGTTATGGTAGGAGGCTTGCCAGGCTGGTCAAGAAAGCGTTAAACTAGATGTGCTGGTGGAGGGGGACATAATTTCATCCCCACACACTCAGTCACTTGCCAGCACCTATAATAAATGCTTGAAGCAATGTAGAGATATTTCAGTCAACGAGCCAGCTTCATTTGGAGCTCAGCTCAGATATCTCTGTACCAAAGCCCATAGTATGGAGAACAAACAAGAGGAATTAGAGATGTGTGCACATCTATGGGGGATATGATATAATAGGTATCACAGAAACATGGTGGCATGGCTCCTATGACTGGAGCTCTGGAATGGAAAGTTACAGGCTCCTTAGAAAACACAGGCCCAGAAGATGGGGAGGGGGAGTTGCTATTTATATTAGCGGTAGGCTAGAGAGTATGGAACTCTGTCTGGGAACAGGTGATCAGTTAACAGAGAGTTTGTGGGTCAGGGTTAATGGGAGAACAGCACAAGCAGTCCAGGAGGTTCCTTGATTGTGTGGAAGACAACTTCCTTCTGCAAGTAATAGAGGAGCCGACAAGGGGAGGTGTAGGGAGAGGTCTCAATCATTTCTCAATAGCAGCAGAGAGATGCTATGCTTGACCTCATGCTCAAAAACAGGGAGGGGCTGGCTGGAAATGTGATACTCCAGGGCAGCCTCGGTTGTTGAAAAGCATGAGTTGGTCGAATTCAAGATCCACAGGACAGTGAGAAGAGTGTGCAGCAAGCTCACTGCCCTGGACTTCAAGAGAGCAGACTTTGGCCTCTTCAGGAACC
>JANRGW010024551.1:0-25323 GCA_024733675.1 Psilopsiagon aymara | reverse complement strand
GACTGGTGTGTTGGAATGGAAGGTTACAGGCTCTTTAGGAAAGACAGGCCTGGCAGGCGGGGAGGGGGAGTTGCTATCCATGTTAGGTATAGGTTGGAGAGTATGGAACTCTGCCTGGGAACAGGTGAGCAGTCGACAGAGACTTTGTGGGTCAGGGTTAAAAGGTGGTTGGTGACAGCCAGCATGGCTTCACTAAGGGGAAATACTGCCTGACCAATCTGGGGGCCTTCTATGATGGGGCTATGGAACTTATGGACAGTGGTAGAGCAGTTGGTGCCATCTATCTGGACTTGTGCAAAGCATTCGACACTGTCCCACATGACATCCTTGTCTCTAAGTAGGAGAGACATTAACTTGATAGGTGGACCATTCAGTGGATAAAGAACTGGATGGATGGCTGCACGCAAAGCATTGTGTTCAATAGCTCAATGTCCAGCTGCAGACCAGTAACGAGTGGTGTCCCTCAGGGATCGGTGTTGAGACGGTCTTGTTCAACATCTTTGTTGGTGACATGGACAGTGGGATTGAGTGTGCCCTCATCAAGTTTGCCAGTGACACCAAGCTGGGTGGTTCAGTTGATACACCAGAGGGAAGGAATGCCATCCAGAGGGACCTTGACACGCTTGTGAGGTGGGCTGATGCTAACCTCATGAAGTTTAACCCTGCCAAGTGCAAGGTCCTACACCTGGGTAGCAGCAATCCCAGGCATAGCTCCAGGTTGGGCAGAGAAGAGATTGAGAGCAGCACTGTGGAGAAGGACTTGGGGATGTTGGTTGATGGAAAAATGACCATGAAGCGGCAGTGTGCGCTCGAAGCCCAGAAAGGCAACGGTATCCTGGGCTGCAGCAAAAGGAGTGTGACCAGCAGATCGAGGGAGGTGATCCTGCCCCTCTACTCTGCCCTCATGAGACCTCACTTGGAGTATTGTGTGCAGTTCTGGTATCATCAACATAAAAAGGACATGGAACTGCTGGAATAAGTCCAGAGGAGGGGCACGAGGATGATCAGGGGACTGGAGCACTTCCTGTATCAAGATAGGCTGAGAAAGTTGGGGCTGTTCAGCCTGGAGAATTGAAGCCTGCATGAAGACCCCATAGCAGCTTTCCAATATCTGAAGGGGGCCTATAGGGATGCTGGGGAGGGACTCTTCATTAGGAGCTGTAGTGAGAGGACAAGGAGTAACAGGTTCAAGCTTAAACAGGGGAAGTTTTGATTGGATATGAGGAAGAAATTCTTTACTGTAAGGGCGATGAGGCACTGTAATGGGTTGCCCAGGGAAGTTGTGAATGCTCCATCACTGGCGGTGTTCAAGGCCAGGCTGGATAGAGCCTTGGGTGGCATTGGTTAGTATGAGGTGTCCCTGCTCATGGCAGGGAGGCTGGAACTAGATGATCTTCAGGTCCTTTCCAACCCTAACTATTCTATGATTCTATGATTCTGACTCATCCAGCATCACATAACCCTGCTTCAGGAAACTACACTTCAATTTTACATTGAAATAAAATAAAGGAAAAAAAAAAAAAGAAAAAGGAGAAGAAATATTAAAAATTCAAAAGGATACATACTAAGAACCCGTATAACCAGATAATGACCCACTGCTTTATTATCCATGTAATAACATAGCAAGTTTCAAGATGATTTCACTGCAAGGCTATATCCACCAGTCACAAAATTTTCACTACTAAGGTAGCTCCTAGATTCAACAAAGCCAGTGAGATTATTCAGTTTTAAAAACTAGAATGTATGTTGTAAGGAAGCATCATGGCTAATAATTTAGGAAACAGGGCAACTGAAAGGAAATCTGCAGCCACAAAAAAGTTTGACTTTTCGAGGGTCTTTAGGTACTGGTCCAAAGAATCATATTATGAAATATAAAAACCCACCAATATCTAAAGATGCTGTGACTTTGTATCATGAAATTCACATCAGGTTCTTTAGCTTTTCAAAAGTACTGATGCAAGTCCCAGAGGGCTGCTACAGTATCTTTTCCCATATCTTATCCCCTCAACCTCCATCCGTAATAATGAGCTACGTAATCCTCATGTCATGTGATATAGTCATCAAAAAGTGATGTAGCTGCACATAACACATACAAAACAATATGAGAAGATACTTTTAAAAAGAGGAAAGAACCTTAAACATTAATAAGTAGCAAATCTGTGAAATCAAACATTTTCCTCCTTTTTTATAATAGCCTTTCATTCTTTTTATGATTTGTCTTTGAAAGCTCTTAAGCTCTTCCTGTGGATGACAGTTGATATTGTTCTTCCATCCTGCTGCAGACAGCATAAGGGAGGGAGGGAAAAGAAAAAACCCTATTGTACAGCTTTTCGTCTCTGAAACATGATTTTTATAATTAATATATACAACTGAGAAGAGAAAGGTACGTTATAATGAAGTGCAATTAAGAGGTGTTTGTTCCTGTCCCACACATAAGATGACTATAATTTCCTTGGCTGTTTAGAAGTCAACCATTATCATTACATTTCACACATCTTTTCTATCTTTTTTTTTTTTTTTTTTTCACTTCTGGTTTTGTTTATTTTCAATTAAAACTCCAAATAAACATGCATACAGAAAATCTGATATTCAGGTAACACCATCTTTTAATTATATTGTGCAGTGATCATTAAAACTAATGCTTATGCAAACGTATTTCGATTTAATTTCATAGGCATGAATGGAACTGTCAATTTTGCATTAGATTTAAATTCATGCAAGGGAGCACAGAATGTGCATTTACCCAGTCTATATTGCATGTAACCACTGATGTATTATTAGAGGAGTAATTTAAATGTGTTCTTTTGGAATTATTGCTTATTTTTAAATTCTCCAAAATCATATCACAGCATACTTTTCTATTTTAAATTTTGTGTAATATTATTTGCATTATTGTGGTGACTGCCACTGTAATCTCCCATATACTCACACAAAGAAGTAATCACTGCCTGGAAGGCCTTAGGAAGTGAAGTTATTAAAGGGACAAGCCGGAAAAAGAGAGACAGATTCTGACTGATGCGATGCTGACAGTTTTGTTAGCCATTAAGGCAACCTCACTTAGAGATTTCCTTATCATATACATTCTGGATGAAGTTAGAACTCAGCTAGCTCTAGTAATGGTGGGTAGAACCTGTGAGTTCATTCAATACCCCTTGATCCAAAAAACAGCCCAGCTACGGCTGGAGAAGTTCAGAATTAAAGCTGAATCTGTTTTTTGGGCTGAACTCTCTTTACTGAAATAGGGGACCTAAGCAAATGCCATCTTTCCACTTTAAATTTGGAAAACCTTTATGAACTAAATCCTAAAGGTTCTACAAAGGATCAGTTGCTGAAAAGAGATGCAGATAGGGAAACTGAAAATTTTGGCCTAATTAAGCCATTGAAACATGGAAAGATTAACATTGAGCACAGTGGGCTTCTTCATGGAGGCAATTTACTTCAGTAGGAATCAGATGCTATATAAGTATCTCAGATAAGAGAAGCATTTTCTTTTTTAGGTACCTTTACTGCTAAAAGTATTATTTACCATAAAATTAGCTGATATTTTTTCCAGTTTTCTTATGTGTTATTATTTCTGTGGAAAATTTTGATAGGCATGATTTTAATTCTCTATGTGCTCTTCTGTCAATTAAGCTAAATAATTCATTTGTTCATACAATAAGTAAATATTTTCTTCTGATTGTTTTTGAATGTTTTTGTTTCTACAGACTACTTCCTGAGAAAAATATGTCCATATTATTTGTAACAAATTAATCCCAACCTATATAATACATCATTGCAGTTCCTACTGCTGTTTTGGGGGTTTGTTTGTGGCTGTAGTTCAAAAAAGACCCAAGGAGATAACTCTAATTATATTTTCCATATTTGAAAAATATATATTGTCCTTTTAGTCTTCCAGGTTATCAGTGAATCTTCATGCTCTTGTCTCTCCCTCTTTCAAGACACTGTTCCAACGAGTAATTAGCCTTATTTGATTTAAACAGTTGATATAAGTTATGAGATTAACTTCTGCAAATTAAATTCTTCAGAAAACTTTATCCACATCACTGTCCATTTGCTTCCTATATTAAATGCGTTTTGATATTTTTCTGACTTTAATGCTGCTTTATTCAACTATTAATTTAAACTGATGGAAAAAGCTTTTCTACTAGTCTGACATATTACTTGAAACTATGCAGAAAAATATACTATCAGGTTAAAGTTATCTGCTGTTGTTATACTTTCTTGAATTGTTTCCCTTCATTTTCTATTTTGTGTTAGAATTCATAAAATCTTGTATAGTAAAAAATTGACAATTCAACTAGCTCTATTCCAGCAGGTAAAAAACCTCCAGGTTGCGAAAGCATGGATCTTATCCCAGCTGCTCTTTGGTAAAACGTGTTAGAGTGACCATACAGATTTCTCACTTGCATGATGAAAGACAGACTTGGTGGTATTTGTATTTTATTTATTGATTAGAAGCAAGGAGCCAGCTAGAGCCACATCTTTCAACAGCTATAGAAGATCAAAATTTATATTTGAAATGTAAGAATACAGCACCAGTTGAAAAAGTTTCCAGTCTTCCTGATTTTATCTTTTGGGTTGCACAAAAGTGGTAAAAATAAGAAAAGACCTTCCTATCTCAATCTCCTTCCTAGACTTCCCAACCCTGTTACTAACCCTTTCTTCTCTTTTCCCATTTTATTGAGAATTATCTACAAAACATCCAGAAGTTAGTGAAAGGAAAAAAATGAAACTGCCTGAGATAGAGCAGCTGCCCAGGGAAGCCACATGAAGCCGGTACACAAATCTTCAATTACAATCCTTACTAAATTCAAAGGGATTATTTCTGTGAATAAATGTTCTAATGTTCTAGCATGGACACAGTCCTGATCTAAATGGAGCAGTGAAAAGGGCTTTGTTCCTTCTTCTCGCTTGTCCTTTCTGGTAATCTTCTCTTTGAACATTTATGTGCTGCTTACTGGATTATTTTCCTAGTTCCCACCAACTCATACTCATTTTTATAACAGTATGGAGCAGACTTCTGATGTAGAATCGTAGAATCATAGAATACACTATTAGTCAGCCTTATAATATCTTACCATTTGTCCCATAATAACAGAAAATACAGAAAATTCAACATGCCAGAAGGGTAAGTGGTGCAAAACATATACTTCCGATTATATTCACAGTTTAAATTGTTCCACTATTATAAGTGCTATCAAACTAAAGAAGATATTTCACAGCACATCTTCACTTCTTCTTCCAAGGTAGTCTT
The DNA here is from genome assembly GCA_024733675.1 of Psilopsiagon aymara. Lineage (NCBI taxonomy): Eukaryota > Metazoa > Chordata > Aves > Psittaciformes > Psittacidae > Psilopsiagon > Psilopsiagon aymara. The sequence goes on along the minus strand of JANRGW010024551.1, from coordinate 20,066 downwards.
TAAATTCAGGCACAGCCCACAGTTCAAGTTTGCTTTGCTTAGAAAGGCTCTAAATACTCCCTGCAGCACAGCAGGAGGCTCCTTTAAAGCAGTTGAGATTGGTGGGTGGATTGAGACGGCATGAGACCACAATTATACCCCATTTCAATGATATGTCTGGAGCTGTGGTGACTCCAAACAAAGAAGCTGAAGCGTGTGGAAGCTGATATGTCTTCAAGACAGACTTAAAAGTACCTGTCTGAGCTGTAGGTTTGAAGCTAATACCATGAGCAATTCAGTGAGTTTTCCTGCTGGGAGCCAAAGATGCTGCTGAATCATTTACAACAGGCTGTCTGGAGTATCTATCTGCTTCTCAAAGAGACTGAATCAAAAATGCTTTTCTTCTCTAGGTAATGCAAGCCTCTAGTGTTCCATTTACTCACAAGTAACTACAAAAGGGTTTATTTTAAGTTTTCCCCAGGCAGAGCTCCCTTGCTCTCCTTTTGATCACCATCCTCTGCCTCCTCAATACTCTGCCCATTCTTCTGAAGTGCATGGGGGTAAATTTATCAGCATCAAGAAGAGATCTGAAACTCTGGAAGAGGTTTCAGAAGCAAAGATGATCTGACCTAGATAGAAAGCTCATCATGTAACTCAAGGTAGCTAGCCTCTGCCACTTTCATAAAAGTAGGAAAAGCCTCTCATACTAACACAACAGCCAAAGGGGAAGAAAAAAAAATAGTCATTCACATGCTATTCATCAGAAAAGGAATTTATTTTTACACCTTGGAAGTCATTTGGACTCTCCTGAAACTAAGCACTCTTGAGATCAGCTCAACAAATCAATATGAGTAGAAACTGCATTAGATGCGCACGTCGCTCATTTCTGATTTTGTCTAATGGAGTAGGAACAAAATTAATCTTCTCTAGAAGACAACTGAGTCAAAACAGCAAACTTAACAACTACTGAGTGACCAAAACTGCTTCCTGCTCCTGTTTTTATCACTGGAACATGTCAAACAGAAGACATTGCAAAAATACTTGAGGCAGAGTTCTTGTGAAATCACCCTTGGCCAGGCACAAATTAAACAATCAGACCTTCTCTGTAATTGAAGTGGACTCATTTTCTGTAAAAGAGTATTTGCTGATCCATCAGGGCATAAGACTGAGGACTCAGTCCAGGAAATAGAAACAAAATCCTATTTGTCTCGTACATATTTATCAAAATTTGAAACACACTAAAACCCAGAAAGGATAGCACTGAACATATCTTATTATTATCTAAACACTATAAGCATGCTTAAAACATACAGACACGTCATGTGTACAGAAATAAATTTATTTACTTGGCCTTGAAAGACTTCAGATGAGTTTTGATATGAGCATCCTAGTTTACCAAGAATAGCCTAGTGTATACCAACAAAAAATAAATAAGACATCTAAAAGAATCATGAGGAAGAATTGAAGAAGTTGGGAGACATTATCATTCTAGATAAGAGTTGCAGAGAGAGGTAAGAGTTTTCAAAACTATGAAAGTTCAAAGTTCATCATGCAAAGAGCATGATGATATCAGCGAATGAAGACAATTTGTTTAATTGGAACTAGGAGAAAAGTCAGGAACTTATGTAATAAGGAAGAGCCAGGATAGACACTGGAACAAAACGCTGTGAAAGGACAGCTGCACTTCACAATGTAATGGAGCGCCAAGACAAGCTGAGTGATTTCTGTCACAGGAACGTAGGAAAGCAATAGTCAACTATCCAGGACTAGCTGACACTGCCTCCAAGCAGAGGAGTGGCATTATGACATCTCATGATTCCTTTCAGATGCATGGTTCTCCTATCCTAGAGACCTTAAACTAATGTGGATATTTGCATTGATCTGTATACATCTATTGCAGTATTTTTTAGGGGAATCTGCCTGACAAAAAAAAGAAGTCTCTGTTAAGATCTATAGTGCATGCAACAGACTCATGGAATTATTAATCTACTCTATATATTCATATTTTAATTTGCCATGAATAATATAATAATGTTAGACTAGGATTTGATTTCCACAAATTCACTAATGGTAAAAATATTTTCTGAACTATGACATTGCAAGATCATTCTGTGTGTAAGCTGTAGGTGATTCCTAAATTGTGATAAAAAAAACCCTTCCAATTTTCTCTTTGCAGTGAGGATCAATATAATTTAATTCTAGGACAAAATGTAACTGTGTTTCACAGCTATTGCTTTTTTTTTTTTTTCTTCCTGAGGCATATGCGATTTTTCTGTGAGCTACCTTTATTCTGAAGCCATGCAGTAACTCAAAGGAATACATACAGTGAGATGCATTTCACACAAATATCTGTTTTTTAAAACAAGCTCCCAGTACTTCTCTACAGCAACTGGATGTTACAGGGGACCAGAGCTCACACAGACACAACCTTGCTTTGCAGCTATTCAATTTAAAGATACTTTCTTCTGAAAAGTCCTCTTCTCTTCCCACATTACTAAGACCTGCTATACCAGAGCACGTTTTAGGTTTCAAAAACTTATACAATAACCTTCACAGCCTTCCTGTGAGGTAACTACCAATTTATTATCTTCCTGTGAAGAGGAAGAAAATGCTTACATTCTGGAAAAGTTAGATGCAAAATTTTCCTTTGAAATCTGTAGCGCAGACCTGCTACTTCAGTATTCGTGGTTTGAAAAATTTGTAACTTAAGTATTTTTGCCATCTGTTTATTTACACTGGAAGCTTTTCAGTACTCATTAGAAGCACATCACTCATCGAATGCTCTCATTTGCTCTGAAAATTAGATTCTTTTTATTTATTTATAAAGGCTTTATTGCTGAGCTGCTTCTAATATTTTCTCCTAATCTGTACAAGAAGAATCATAAGTTTGAAATCTTTCAATTTTTATTCAGTGATCTGTAAGGCACACGAATACTGCACCCATTCAAGCAAATGCTGAGGTTTTTCATTTCAGTGAAAGAATATCGCTTCGATGTATTTTGAGCAATAATGTTCTCACAGCTTGGTTTCAGAACTACACACTACTATGAATATTCCCATAAATGGTTTTGTCTATCAACATGCTCTCCGGTATTACTTTTCAGAAGAAATATCACTGGTTTTGTGTTAGCTGAAGTATATGGAATATGATATTATGGTTTAATTGGTTTAGCTGAAATAAGTATTTTTTTATTAACCTCAGTGAAGCTAGGATTTCTTGATGCCAAAGAAAAAAAACTACTGAAAGCTTACAATTCTCCAGAATTTGATCCCAGTGATGGGAACAGAGTAACTCTGCTCGTCAGATTTCTACAATGAAATGCTATTTTCCACTGGCCCTTGAGGATGGCAATAGTAGAAACTTAATTCTTTGCAAATCCTTTTGTTAGCTGCAAGACAAACATTAAGAAATACTCAGAATAAGACAGATACAGACACCAAAAAAATACAACTATAGATGTTGATGTCAGCTTTGACAGCTACACTGCTGACTGGCATGTGCATGTTGACAGCTGAAGATGAAGGGCTAAAGTAGGAGGGGAAAAATATTCCAAATCAATTTAATTGATGCAAATCACTACGACATAAGTAAACTATAATATGAGCTATGAAACAAGAACATCGCATGCATGCAAATTCATAGTACTTTGTGAATTTTTATACTGAATGTGTGATCCAAGTTATCCTCTCTACCTATATTTTAAAATAAAATTCTAATGAAAATATTGCATTTACCTTGAGAAAAATGAAAGACTTAAGACAGTTCATGCACTAAACCAGAAATAGCTACTGGAGCACTGCAGAGCATGCAGATAACTGAAAACCCTGTAGCCTTGAAAGTAGTTGGGAAATACACTCTAGAGTAGCTGTTTTGCTATACTTCAGGGAGCAACATTCATTTCCTAGATTTATCCTTTGTGTTTCCCATTATCTTTTACTTTATAAACAAATTTCTCAATTCAGTATTTTGCAAACAGAAATATAAGAGATATTTCTTTTTCCAGAAAAACAATATTTGATATAAATGACAGAATTTTTCCGTCATCTACCGAATAATCTTCAAACCTACTGCTTAGGCAGGTGTTTCCAAAGTAGCTGATCTGTTATACATCTACAGATAAACCCTCACTATGTAGACAGAAAGCACCTGGCAACACATGCTTCACTGCATAGGACAGGCTTTACCTATAGCCCCTCTTCCCAGTCCTGGTTGCTCCAGCACACGGAGTGACTAGAAACAGGTGGATAGAGACAAGGCCACCAATGCTGACCACTTTTTGCTCCCTTCTCCTCAGGATGCTGCAAATAGGGTCATGATTAGGCTGTCTGGGTGCTCCCTGATACTTTCTTCCCCAAGTACCCTCCCACGGTAAATTTGAAACATGTACATTTTCCATATATGTAACTAAGGGCAGGAGGGACTCCAAGTTAGGTTAGAAATTGACTCCAACTACTGAGACAATTTGCGTAGATCATAGCCCACACTCTTGAGAACTTCATGATAACTTGTCAGCTAAATTAAGTAGTCCCAGCCAGCCAAGAGCTGTCTTATTTCCAGGTGATAAATGATCTCTAAGCTTTGCAGTACACTGCTGGAATAACATCCTAGTCTGTTCTGTATTTCTCTATTGATAATCATAGGTCTTTGAGCTAAAAGCCATTTATGTAGACAGCTGGACCCCATTTCAATTTGAATCCAATATCCTAAACTCTGTGAACAGGAAAACTAGGATTACTATTATTTAAATTTTTAAAATACTGGATATACACACCCCCAGAAAAGATCATTCAGGTAAGTAAATACCATTAGTCAGAGGGAAGCCTGTTTCAAAATAGGGTGCTCCTATTTTGAAGGTCCAGCATTCATGAATGAAACATGTTATTTCAGTCCTTAAATCTGTGTACAATTTACTATGAAACGCTGATTCATAATTCTTCTCAAGCTTTTAATGCAGGAATTATATGTATATTTTAAGATAACGATACAGGCCACTTCATAAACACTGTCTTTGATGCAAAAGATCAGACAACTGTTACTGGCTTTTATTAGCAGAAGAGGAAAGTAAGGCTTGGCGTCAGCAGACAGACTATTGTATGTATAATATCTGTAACTTAAGTTTACTTTGAGTTGGCTCCTTTGTAAATTCCCCAGGCTCTCTGAAATCTAGAGTTGGGGCTGATAAAAACACTGAAAAATAAAAAGGCATCCAAAAAAGTTTTATAAATGCAGCATATTTTATAAAAAGCAATTTCAAATATGCTCCAGGTAGACACATAAAATCTTATGAATAAGTTCAAAGCATGGTTAAAAAACTTTTATGAATTCCCTTAAAATAAAAAAGAATGCATATGCATGTTTTGGAGAATCTTTGAAATAGGTATATGTGTACATGTAACAGTCTGAATTCTTTTGTATGAATATGTAAATGTGAGGTTTTCTAATAAATAACTTTCACTTTTGCCCTGACAAACAGATGTGCCATCATCAGAATAGATACCCTTATTAAGCACGTTCTACTTGATTCATGTTGCAGTTAGTTTTCTAGGAAATTCCAAATGTAACAAACCAATACAGGGCACTGACCCCATAGCAAACTTGATGGAACAACCCCTGTGTACCAAGGGTCCAAACTACCTGGGGTAAAGATGATGGGGGGGAGGGGTGGTAGCCAAAGGGGAGGCCATGCCTGTGTGATCTCTGACTCATTACACCTCCCAGAGTGTATTAAATGTAAAGGTGAGTCCTTGTAGTAGAATCTCAAAGCAGCAGCAGTGAAAGTGCTGCCACATATCGTTTTTCCTTATCTCAACCTCACCAGTGAAATATGTATATTCCTCTAGAGGCACAGGAGGATTAATTGTTAGACCTTGGTAACATCCAATATATTTTTTTACATAATACATACTCTTTATTTATTACAATATTACTTTTGACATTGAAATAGACTAGTATTAATTGATGAAAAAATACTCCCTTTTGATCTTGCTCATCATCTGTCAAGAACAGACCTCTTTCATAAGCCTTTTAAATTCCTTGATTAGTAGGATGGAAGGTAAGGAGGCATCAATATGTTAACTCACTCTTTCACTGCAAGAGAATCAACATTTCTTCGTATTCCTACAGATTTCTGATTTTATTTTCTTTACTGACTGTTATGGCAAACTTTTATATTATTGACTTAATACTCCTAATAGTGGCAGAACAATATTTTCAGCATCCATCTAAGGTGTATTGCTAAAGTTTCGAAATTATTTTATAAATTTAAAAAAACTTAATAATGTTATGTTACTGAGTCTAGCTGTTAAAATGTGGAACTAACGTCAGAACATCACAGGGCAACAAAAGCGCTACTTGAAGCAAGAACTCTCCTAGCTAGACTGCTGACCATGAAGTCCCCAAATTAAACTAATTACAGTGGTGTACTTGCTAAGCAAAGCAGTTACCATGAGTTCATCTGAGTATCATTTCCACCCTGTTACCAGGGTTAACTGAAGTACTTGGATTTTATCTATAAAACCTATCATATAGAATTGAATTCCATATGGAAAAAAGGAAAAGTTTGTAAGTAATCATCTTTGGAATGGATTACCAAGATTCATTATAATATATAACAAAAAGAGCCCAGCCTTATATAAATAGATATTTTAACTCTTCCATGAAAAATTCTTGAACATTTAATAATAGGAATCGACTTTTGTTTGGGGTACATCATTGAAAAGGAGGAAAACTGTTCTTTTCTATGCTTTATCCTAGAGCTCATGTTATATTGTATAAATCTGTGATTCAAGCCATAAATTCATGAGTCTTTTTCTGGGAAGGTGCAGTGGCTTAAGAGCTTCATACAACTGAGTTCAGTACTTTCATTGTGGTTACAGCTTTTTCTGAGCTTTACCTGGCAAACTGGATTTGGATTAAAAATGATGAATCAGAGATGAGCATTATAAAATTACCATTGGTTAAATTACCATATTTGGTAAAATATCTACTTTTGTGTATGTTATTAACTGAATCTGTTTCTTCCTCTGTGAGTACCATCTACTCACATGAAGCCTGGAACAGACGAGGAACCAAGAATGACTCAAGCTAGCACAACTGCTTCAAAAAGTACCAAATTATCCCATAAATCCACCTTATTAAAAAAATAAGAATACTTTCCTAACAGAGAAAAAAAAAAAAAGCATAATGTGATCCTGACTTTGCGCATATGATAATTTCTGAAAAAAAAAAAAAAAAAACAAAAAAAAAAAACCAGTAAAATCTTTTATGAAAGAAAAAAAAATCATATTTTTGGCTAGGATTGAATTGTTGACTTACTGAAATCAGATTTCACTAGTCTGGAATTTGAGCAAAACCTACATAGTCCTCATTCTTCAGTTATTCCATTTGCTGTCACTGGTGACCATATCCCACACAAAAAATGCTCTTGGGAAAGGCAGAAAGTAATATTCAGAGTAATACAATCCCTGACAGTAACATAGAACATTTAAAGAGCTAGATGAGGAGATAAAGTGAGGTGTGATGAGCCAGTGCAATTTCATCGATATCAATTGCAACATGGCACCATTTGAAACAATGTTGGAACATGGGAGCCTGCTGTAAACAAGGCAAATGGAAAGAAAGAGAAGCATTCATCAGCGCTTCTGACCTCCAGAGAAAAGTAAAAATATCAGAGGCTGGGAAGTAGCTGTTTAAAATCCCTTTATTTACCCACTTCATTTAGTAAATGTATTAAATTAAACTGCAGATGTTTTGCTGTCTGCACAGCAGGCTAGTTGCAGTCTTAGCAGGCTGCTCCCTGATAGAAATATTTTATGTATAGTAAATAAACAAACACTATTTTGTTAATTAGGAAATGAATTATTTTTCAAAAATGCTTCATTAGACTCTTTACAGCCCAAGCTACTGTAGTTCTTATTTTTAATAGACCTTGCAACTGAAGAGGGAAAGCACTCACCTCTTTGAAATTGTAACTCTTAAACAACTTATATCTTATTGTAACCATGTTTAAAGTTGTTATATATTTCCACAGTATTTCTGAAATAAAAATCTCAGAAACTGGATTGAAAAGAAAACCAGACTGAAAGGAAAACAATGACCCGTCCTTAAGAGATGTGTCAGGAATATTAGGTTAATGTAATTAATTAAATTTTTAAGAAGACTTTTATAGTTAATGCTCAGAGGGAGATTTTTGCAATATCAAATGAGAATAACATACAGGAAGAAAAATGAATACCTAATAAATGTAAAGACATAGGCTCTCACCATAGAATCACTGAATCATAGAATGGTAAGGGTTGGAAAAGACCTTAAGATCATGTAATTCCAGTCCCCCTGCCATAAGCAGGGATGCCTCAGAGTAGACCATGTGCATATCCTTATAAGAAATCAGAATGCAATGCTTACAGAAAGGAAGTTCATTCATAATTGAAAAAAAGGGAAAACATACAGAAGTTCAAACCCAAAGTCCACCTAATATCTGATAGCTACATTTCATTGCGTCATTGTGCTCATTTGTTCCAACTTGCTGGTTCAGAAAAAATTTTAATAGACAGATGGCTAATTTTATAATTTCAACCCAATTTTTACTGGACCAACTCCAAAGACCTAGTGTTAGTGTAATGCCAGGGATAAAGGTTAACAGAATAAGGGGAGAACATATGCTAATGTCAGCATCTCATGTAGTCTTCTTTAACAGAATATACAGTGCTAAGCTCAGGGATTTGCACTGGCTCAACACTAACACCATATGGGTGGCCTGTTGAAAAGTAATGATGGCCTAAGCATAGAATCTTAATCAGGTACTGATGGCCAATGAATCAAATAGCACCACACAAGTAATCACTAAGTGATTAAAAAAAATTACAGAAGATGTATTGCTGAAATTACTCTGCTAACAAGAGAAGTGATTTTGTCTTAGCTAAAGCCTGTCACATCATTACCTCTTAATCTTAACCCCAATCTTTTTTATCCTCATACAAATCTCTCTCAAAGAAAAGGAAGTCAATGTTTTGGCTGCTATGAATGTTCATGTGCATGAAGAAAATGTATTTGTAATTTGATAACTCTACACAACTTATTGTTAAGAATTTATGAAAGCAGCACATGACAGTTTTTAATCCTTTCAGTAACTGATAGTATGCAATATAAAAGCTCCTTGCACATTTCATAGACAAGTCTTGCTTTACTTCTTTGCAACAATTTTATTTAAATTGAAGAGATCGCTCATTTTTATTAGGTAAGCAAGGCTTGACTCTGTAGTATGCATGTAATAGTTGTGTTACATATTAGTGCTGCACAGGTAAAAAGATTTTAGGTATACATATCAGTCTGTACCACTTTATAGAGATCTGCACTATGTGAATGTAGTAGGATACCTGTACTCACTTCATTTTCTCTAGCAAGAAAATGCTGCCTGAGATAGCCTTGACTATAATAGGAACTTATCAGAGGCAAAGGCATGGATGGTTATCTAGAACCCATTTCCCCAAAACTATAAATAAAAAAATTATTTATCCATTAGTTGAAGAGTTGCAGACAGTTTCTTCAATAGCAGGACTACATAAGTACCTGAGGAATTATAGCATCATACCTACCAGCCCACTTTCAAAGATGAATTTTACTTTCTCAACCCATCTTCAATTCTACAAGATGTTTACTGGGAGCAGTTTCACACCACAACTAAAGCAACCTAATTAATCTCACCTCAAGAGTGGCAGCTTCTTCTCTTCCCATCTTGTCAACTAGGTATTTTCAATTTTTCTATCTCCATATGGTTCAGCAGGAGAGATTTAGTAGAATACAGATAATTTGCTATTGCAGATGGGAAAAAATAGAATAACTTTAAATTGGATCAGCAAGAAGACACATTTATCTCTAAATTAAATGGAGGGAAGGAGAGAAGAGGAAGGAAGGAGGGAACTGCCTCCTTCACTCTCAGATTAACACAGATGTTGTGTGAAATAAACCACTGCAGCCTACCTGCTTAAAATTTGCAGAGGGATGAAATTATTTCAAAGTTTTAATCTCACAGGTACATCTACAGCTGATTTGCATGCGTTTCATCAGGGGGAGAGGAATCTGGGGGGAGTATATGCAGAAAGCAACTGGGGCCAGAATGCTTTTCTTAAAAACTGCTGCAATCTTTTACAAACAAGCAGTTACAGGTAAAACAAATAGTTTCAAATAATTGACCTTGGTACTTTTCATTCTAAAGTATTGAGTAAAATGCTAATAAGAACCCAACATATTTTTGTAAATTACAGCTTTATGGTAAATTGTATGCTTCTGCTTACACAAAGAAACACTTCACCATGGAGATGGGTTACCATCACAAAAGAGGATATAGATTTTAGAAGTGTTTCAAATCCTCTTTTATGAAAACTTGATCATTCTAAACTCAAGTCATCTCTACAAGAAACTTTGTTCACTGAATTTCACTTCCAGAAAATAACGACCAACCCTTTCAGGCATGCCCACAGGAATTTATTCAAAAGAAAATGAGTAAGTGGAACAAAGGCCAAGTTTCTATCTATAGAATCCAGCTTCAATTCAATCAGGAAAATAACCCCAAAACTCAACTTTTGAAAATAAGTGTACCTATTACACTACTTGGAAGAATTTATTTAAGTATTCATAGTGCTACATTTCATTTTTACCCAATAGGCAATGAAAGCAGATTCTGTTATAGAAAATAGCTAATATTTAAAATTAGTCTAGGAAAATAAGACTCATCAGAAAGAGTAGAACTTCTGTATAAAGCCCAGGATAGATAAAAATAAAAAACTGTTTGCAAGAGATAAAAGTGACTTATAATGGAAAAATCTCAAGGTAACTCAAAGATTATTAAAAGCTAGTTAAGGGATGAAATCTTTAAGAGTATTTCATGTTCAAAACGGAAAAAATATAGTCTTTACTTTTGCTGCTAATATGAAATGTTCTCACTAAATTTAAATATTGTGAAAAAGGCATTCAGACTAAAAACAAAACACAGCTTAAAGAAATGTCAGACATGTACAAAATTACTGTGAAAGAGCAAAAAGAAGAAAGAAAAAAACCCTGAAATTAGGCCAGTTTTTCGGCTACAAGCCAACTGTTTGCTCTACTTTGCTTTATTTATTAGTTCTTAAGGTATTTAAAACTTGAGCATTAAAACTGGAGAATGATTTGCAAATGAATGCAGTTGCAGTTGTGAAAATATAACTCACAGCTGAATGTGGGTTATTCAGACAAATGGCTGCTTTGTTAGAGGAGGGGAAGTGAAGTTCTGTGTTAATTTATTACAAACTGCAGCATTTCAACCCTGATGTCCAGGCAACAATGTTTTTTATTTCAAGTAATTTATAAGTACTTCCCATAGCACTTAACAGTGATGTCTTTGGCTGTTTCACCATGGTACCAGGGTGTATATGTATTTACTGTGGGAATTTGTTTTTAATAAAACTGTTGTAAGGCATTTTTATTCCTCCTCTTTGTTACATTAGAAACATTCACTGCATAAGTAATGTATTTTTTTTTCTACTTGAAAGGCAGCAGATTATGGCCAGAACCGTATTTGGTTGTGTAAAATAATGACAGGCTAAGTGATTTCTCAACCAAAGCAAGTTATTTCACTTGCCATGATTCTCTCCCACTCCCATTTTAATACTGGTGACAGCAGATGACTTCTTTAAGGTCCCTGTGTTGGTATAATCATGTCAGTGCCCAGATTAGATTTGGTCAACATGAAAAGCAAAAACATTAGGGAAAAAGAAATGCGATGTCTGGCTTATCCGAAATAACCATGGCATCACATTGAGCACATTCTAGTATTAAAGGATGTGGAGTTTTGTTCCTTGTTTGCAGCTGCTTTTTTTTAATTCTGAAATGCTTTCAAAAATTTAACACAGTCATACAAATTCATTTGGGGTTGATTTAATTTACAGTCAGCTCAAAAATAAAGCATAAGCAAAAAGCTAAAGGCAGAGTACAGGGAATACTGCATAGATGCTTGTGCATAAACATATAAATGCATATAGAGACTATGTGTATCTACAAATATACACACAGTTATAGCCCCCACCAAGCCCTTCTCTCTTAATACTTCCCCCTTAATATTTAATCTTGTCGTGCTGCTGCTGTTGGATATCTTTCCTACAAAAGGTGCATTAATATATTTTTAAGTCAGAAATGAACTGTCGTGACCATCTACTTGGAAGTGATTGCAAAACTACTAAGTCAACAGCTAAATTTGCTTTAACAGATAATCTTGCCAACAACAAAATATATATATATATATTTTAGAGCTAATCTTCATTTAATTTCAGTTTAGACTAATATGCAAACGATGGCTCTTGCTATACTTTTGTAAGGCCTTAAATTACTAAATGTCAGAAATGTCTTCTTTCATATAGGTAATATATATAATAATACTGAATATGTTTATTCTCATACTTTCATGCCATTTGTTTCAAAGGTTATGTAAATTGTTACAAGACTTATGGCAAAAACAATGACCTTAATGCAATTCAGTGTCAAATGTCTTGCTCCAGAGGCTTTTGCAGAATCACTGCAGCAGTACATAAAATGTACTGGCCAAATACATCGCCACTTAAATCCTCTGATGTTGAGCAGCACATGTAAGTTTAGGTTTAGGTGGTTTAGTAAATTTAGGTTTAGTTTAAATTTTAGTTAAGTTGCTTTAACAGAAAGAATATTTGTAACTAATTTTATAACAAAGATCTTGCAAGAACTGTGTTAAACTTATATGAGAAAAGTTGACAAATACTGAAAAATATAAAAAAGTTGCATGTAACAATAAACTTGTTTTTCTTAGACAAAGTTAAAGCAGTCAGATTCCTGTACCTCTACTCTAAGGTTCAGACTCCTATTTAAACTCTGAGGGATAGATCCTTGGCAATGATAACTATTTTTTAGTTTTTCTTTCTACTCTTTTTTTTTTTAAATTCAACATAAAAAGATTGTTGAAGTGAAAGACTCAATTCTTCTGCCACGTCATGCCAGGAATTTTCTTGCCCAAATTCTAACATTTAGTATTTGTCTAAATAAAGTTTATTTTATTTACTGTATACTTACCTCAAGCCACTTACACATTATCTATGGGAAACAATTTTGAACTCTTCTTCCATAAGAATTGTGCAGAAAAGTTCTCATCTTCTGCAAAAAAAGGAAAAGAGTTAATCAGTTTCATGTGTTTATTTTATTCTCCTCAAAGCTGAGAAAGGCAAAAAAATAAAGAACACCCCTCCCCCCACAAAAAGAAAGCCCACCATAAAAATGCTGTCTAGATCTAATTAAAAAATTTTACATCAGGATAGGAGCACGCATTTAGCAGGGTTTTAGAATAGTTTCCATTGAGCTAAGTAACACCTTGAAGTTCTTTCACCAGAGAAAACTTAAGCCTCTCACAATTCAAGTAATCTTACTGACTTTGAGTAAAAAGAGATAGAACTTTTTGTTTGGATCAGCATTTTACCTCAAAACCCTTCCTCCCCACTCCCTCCTTTGCATAAAGTAGAGTATAGGTTTTTTTCTGCTTCTGAATTATTCTAATGTATTATGTAGGACCAGACCATCAACCCTGACAGTAGCTCTTCATAGTAGTGTGGCAAAACTGCTTATTTCCTGTTCCCAGTCTGACTATCCATCTCCGTGACTAGCACATAGAAGCAGTATGGGGACAGAAACACTGCAGAACTAAACCTGTTTCTCATTGATGCAACTGAGTATGTACTCAGTCTGCATGGAGCACCACAGAAGTAGAAAATCCATGGGGAGAAATTCAGAAGAGCAGACAGCAAATGTGTACACATCTGCAAGGCTGGTTCCCAGTGTATTATCAGAAACTAAAAGGACTGTGAAACACGGTATATAGATACCTAATTTATTACATACATAGGAAAATGGCAAGTATAATACCAGCTTATGTCTGTTCTAGTATGCTCCCAACTCACTAAGTGAAGCTGAAGAGAATGGACATCCCTCACAATGCAATATTTCCAATGAAGGTTTCTGTACATTGAATTGGACTGCAAAGCAAACATCTCAGCTACCTCTAGAAGATGTTAAAATCACATAATTTGGAGGAACTGATAAGTAGTTTTAGGAATTCCACTGGGTTTCTTCAAAGCACAAAACTATTAGGGTGCATCACAGAAATTACGGGAGACCAAAGAAGAGGCATTTGAATGGTAATGGAACTTCTAAGAGAAGCACATCTTCTTAACAGCAGGGCTCAGTAGGGAACAAAGCATCTGTTTCATGAAAAATGAAGACCTTGAATTATGTTGCTTTTTAATGTGAAACAAAACTAATACCTACTTGCATTTACCGTGAAAAAACTGATAGAATGTATGTCATCTAGCTTACTCACAGCTTGGTTGGTCACAGCTACTCCTAAAAATCTTAGAAATTTTAGAAGTTCACAACTTATCTTAAAAAACAGAACAACAAAATCCCCAGGATTTCCCATGTCCTGAAAGTGTGCCTTAAACACACATATTTCCCATGGCTAATTCTTCCTGACAGCCTCTAAGCAATAAAATTCAATAAATATTTTAGTGAATAAGTTTAAATAAATAAGTTTAAAACTTAGCCTCTTGTGGTAGAGAATAGCATTTACGTAACTGTCCTTCAGCCATTGTCACACCTCCAGCCCCTTTGCGGAATCATTTTCTGTGAGTCTTCACAAAGTGCAAGGAAATGCTACAGTAGTACTTTTTGACACATCCTCACAGCTGACACCGAATAAGCCTGTTCAAGCTTTGCATGCTTTTTAGGAGTGGGTAAACGAGAGAGAGAAAAGCAGAAAAGAGAAAATAATCTACTTGCAGAGTATGCTTTTGGCAGATAAATAAGCTTATGTGAACATATGTGTCTAGACATGCACACAGAAATTATCCCCAGAATTCTGAAGCATGCTAAGTAAGGCACACAAAGTGTGGGATATGCCAGCATTAAAACTGTCTCTGCATACTTCAGTTGCCTTGCATGCATGCATGATGATACAGTTTTTAAATACTAACAGTGTTTTTGTCCTTGTGTTCAATACAGGTTTTATTGCCACAACCACTATAATATCATGTGGAAAGTTACAGGAACTATGAAATAGTCTATAACAGCAGAAAGTCATAATCTGCCTTTTGGGATCTCCAGTGCTCAGGTATGCAATGTCCAGATGACTTCCAGACATTTCGTCATACCATGGTGATTAGAATCTTTTTTTTTTCATAATCTGCACAAATAGATTGTCAGTTTTTCTCTGTAGAGTACCAAAAATAAGTGCTTTGAGAGGAATATGAGGTGTTTTGATATGCACGTATTCTGTGAGGTATTGAACAATCAACTATGTCCACTATTACTGTTTTGATTTAGGCTATAATTTCAGAACACAGAAAAATATGGTTTACTTTCCAGAACAGAAAAGACAGACCAGAATGGAGTTATTTAGCTTTCATATCATAGATATATTGGTGAGGTAAACTTGAATACCCTCAAGAACACATTAACTTCCATCCTGCAAACTTTTTCAGTGAAAGATTCTTATTGGTATTTTCAGGAACTCTTGTACTGATATACTGAAAATGACAGAAATTGCACAGCAGGTAACACTACCCCCAGATAAACTGCAGAAGAAAAGTCCTTTACTATGACACTCCGACGTGTCTCCTCATAAAAAAAAAAAAAAAGAATTTGAAAGTGGAAATGTTCCATGAAACTATGGCATAAAAATCCCATGAATTTGCAAGACAGTACTTCTCATTCCTGTCATAGCTGACAGGTCTCAAGGTTGAGAGGTTCTGAACTAGACTCCTGAGAAACCGGGTTTGCAAATCTCCCCTCATGTAAATTGGACATGAGAAGTATTCCATTTTTAAGGAATTTTGAGTTCTCAGTTTTGAACTTGCATTTAAATCACTGAGATTAAAGGAATCCCCTCAGAGACTCCATGAACAAAACAGCAGGAAACCTATTTGAAGACAAATAGACCTCATTCTTGTTCTAATAGGCATGTTCACAATAACAGGGCACTGCATTAAAATTGTTACAGATAAATGACACTACACTTACTGCGAATGAATCTGGATGAAGAACTACATTTCCAAACCCTAAGTCTTCAAGATCCTAAGGTCAAATTCCAGGTTTATACCAGAACACTCACCAAGAGAGTGAAAAGTTCTTGAGGTATAAGCAAAAACATGTATACTTCACTCTGTATTTGCAATAAGATTGACAAACAGCATTAAAAGGAGTGGGAAGAATGATGAGGGAATGGCAAGTTTCCTCTTTCAAGTCATCCAATGGCTTTTCCTTGACATAGACACTGATAAAAGCCTATAAAGAAAAGTTTAAACCCTGTGCTTTAACTCTATCTCCAAGATAATTGTAACTGTATTTCCAAGACTGACTGAAAATGCCTGCATTCTTCTCCACAGTCAGGCTGCATTCTAATAAGCCAAAAGAGTCATGAGTCTTTTGCAACACATGGTGAGAGGGAACGACACCAGTTTCCCTCTTTTTTCCTAAATATGTTTCTGTATTCTGATTCTGACTTTAAAAAAAGAAAAGAAAAGGAAATAAATTCTGGTTTTCACAACAACTTACTTTCTTCCTGCTTACTCTGAAAATACAGTAAGAGTAGTCAGACTTTTCAGACTTGACACATACAACTGTACAGAGAAACTAAGGTAAATGACAAAAATAAAGCTCTTCTCCACCTCCAGTCCCCAGCAGCCATTTTGACATGTCTAAGCTGCTACTTAAAAGTAGTATCTTTTAGACATTTAAATATTCCACATTAGTTTAATCAGCAACACACAAAGCTTTGTTTTGACTCCTGCATTTTCACCTGTTTGGTTTCTAACACCTACCACTCTGGGAGTTGCGAAATAAAGACATTCATTTCACATCCGCCTAAGAACCAATTATATGCATTGCAAACTTTCTACTCTGCTCTCTGTTGTACATCAGTTGCTTTAAAACCATTTAAAAGCCAACAAACGTACATACACAGATTTCTGTGGTCAGAACATCTGCACGTTCTCAACTGTTTCTAAAGCAGAAAGAAATGCCTATTTGTATAAAATTTGAAGAAAAATTGCCACAGGAGGAATAGGCATTAGCCATGCTTCACTTCCCTTCTTTTTGTTGACATATGAAGCACTTTTTTTCTCTTCTTTTCTTTCCAGTTCACAGTGGGTCTAAAGAGGTGAATCACTGCACAGAGAAAAAGAGAGAAAGAGAGGGAAAAAGAAAAAACCCTACAACCCTCTTTTTTCCAGGGTGGGTATGAAATATGAAGGCCCAACAATTGTCTGAGCTCAGTGCATTGGAATAACATTGGTTAAATTATGGATAGTTTTGAATAGTGTCACTTTTTTTTTCTCTGCAGATGGTTGTTCACACAAGGAGTCTGGCCTGCATAATTGTATCACTAATAAGCAGTAAGGCAATTAGTTGTGTAAGTGTGCTATAATCATTCTAACAGAAGAGATGACGAAGAGACAAAAAAAA
This sequence comes from Psilopsiagon aymara, assembly GCA_024733675.1. NCBI lineage: Eukaryota > Metazoa > Chordata > Aves > Psittaciformes > Psittacidae > Psilopsiagon > Psilopsiagon aymara. Next base: position 2,578 of record JANRGW010024551.1, on the reverse strand, counting down.
GGAGGGGGGACAAAAAATGTCTTTTCTCAATTCATCAACTGACAACCATAATTAGATATATATAATTGAAAATTCCACAGTAGGGGGGCCAGCTTACACAAATGAATTTTCTTTGCTTCTCTTATGCATTTTTTCCTTTTGCCTGAACATTCCCCCCAAGAAAAAGGCAGAAAATTTGTCATTCCAGGGGAGCGTATACTGTATGAACCACAGGCTGCTCATTCAGAGCAGTGATGTCAGAATAACATCTTTTCCCCCCCACCAAGAAATAGACAGCTTTGAACTGAGCTTTTATTAGCTGTTTTCAGCCAGTAGGAAAAAAAAAAAAAAAAAAAAAACCCAAAACCAAAAAAACCCACAAAAAAACCCACTAAACCAGAAAAACCAAAACGCACCAAAACCCCACCAAATCCAGCCTAAAAACTCATGCCACAATGAAAAGATCCCCAAAACCAACACAGCCTTGGATGATCTATATCAGTTCATAGAACATGAAATATAAAACACAGAGAGGAGATGTCACCTTTTTTTTTTTCCCCATTGACATGAAAACAGCCTGGTTTTGGTGCTGGGGGGAAGAGTTGAGTTATAATAGAGCATTACATCATCAAGTATTATGGGAAGAAGGGAATTTCTTTTGAGTGAAGCCTGATTATCAAAGGCTATAATTAAATTTGGGCTAAAAATGCCCAAGTGCTTATGAGTTTGTGGAAACTATGCACAGAATAGCTTTCCACTGAATTAATCAGCTTGCAAGTTTTCATTATTCTGGAGCTTCTCTTTTTAAACTGTAAGCTCACAATCACAGTTTTTTTATTTTTTTTCCCCCCTTTTTTTATCAACAAACTCTCCTAAAATTTAATTGGACTAACCTTAAATGATTTCCCCCCCTGCCCTTAAAGGGAGAGAATGCTACGATGCTAAGGCTGGAGCTTGTTAATTAAGTTCTTTAAATGCCCCCAGCTGTGCAATAAATTTTCAAAGCTACACAACTGCATTTTTTAAAAAATATTTGCTCCCTTGATTTTTAGTTATGGTTTTGGAAAAAAAAAAAAAAGGAACAAACAGTGATGTTCTCAAGTCTTCTGTGATTAAAAGACTTAAGAAAATTCCTGTACATATGGATGATCCTGCCTAATGAAAATTGAAATATTAGAAAATTGCAGCTGATTAGGATGTAACTGCACATTACAGGACTGTTCTCAAGTACTACAATTAATTAATTTCTTCTAAAATACTTTAGCACATTAAAAAATAAAATCAATCTTAGAAGCTTCTGTCTTAGATGTGAATAAGGTAAAATATCGTGTGCAGCTCTGCAACAAATTCTTCTATCAAACATCAGTGAAAAGTTTACCGAACTTTTCCGCAGAAACTTCCACAAATTCAAGGTCCATGTGTCTGCCATGATAAGTCAACATAGCTCCATTATTTTGAAAAACACCAGTGCCAGGGTTCAAATCTGAAGACCTCACAATAAGAGTATGAAGATGACATGAAAACATGTATTTTAATGTCAGCTCATCTAAATACATGTTTTAGTAATTTTGCTAGCTATATAAGTCTGTCTTCTTAATGTTAGATGTACAAAAATTTTCAACACCAAATTCTCCTCTATTATCAATTCACAAAAAATAAGTGATTAAATTAATACCTGACAGGGAGAATTTATTGACTGTTATTAAACATTACAGTCTTAACAGTTATCAGTAACTTTTGTCACTTCTGGATAGCTCAGAAGGTTTGTTATTGAAGAACATATAAGTAGTATAATATGGCCCAAGATATTAAAATTAGTATCTTCTTACCTCTCACATAACAAACCACCAAGGGTCTGGTGGGATATTGTTGTGTTCTTCCTGACAAAAAGAGCTGGAGAACCCAAATACTGACTTCTGCTCATTTCAGTACCCAAATTCACTCTATGTTTTACAAATACACATTGTTTTAGAAGTCCAACAGATCCCAAATCTGGCTTTTGAAAGGTTGAAACATGCAAATGAAGACAGACACCTTAAATGCATGTAGCAGAATATGACACAACATTTTGCCACCTCTATAAAAGCTAAATATGTTACCAAAAATACTCCTGCAGCAATGTGTCACATAAGTTCCTAACCAACTAGTTTAACAGAATCTGAATAAAATTTGAGACCTAGTGAGGTCAGCACACCTCACTGAATAGAGGACATTCCTTGCTTGATTTTAGCCACAGAATGTAGTCATAGAAGCATAGAATAGTTAGAGTTGGAAAGGACCTTAAGATCATCTAGTTCCAACTCCCCTGCCATGGGTATGGACACTTCACACCAAACAATGCCACTCAAGGCTATGTCCAACCTGGCCTTAAACACCATCAGGGATGGAGCATTCACAACTTCCCTGGGCAACCGATTCCAGTGCCTCACCACCCTTACATTAAAGAATTTCTTCCTCATATCCAGTCCAAACTTCCCCTGTTTAAGTTTGAACCCTTTACTCCTTGTCCTCTCACTACACTGCCTAACGAAGAGTCCCTCCCCAGCATCCCTATAGGCCCCCTTCAGATATTGGAAGGCTGCTATGAGGTCTCCACGCA
>JANRGW010024549.1:0-19519 GCA_024733675.1 Psilopsiagon aymara | reverse complement strand
GTGCTGAGGCCCTGGCACAGGGTGCCCAGAGAAGCTGTGGCTGCCCCATCCCTGGCAGTGTTCCAGGCCAGGTTGGACAGGGGATGGAGCTGGGGGCCCCTCCTGACCCCCCTGACTGATTCTATAGACACCTCCTGCTTCTGTGACCTGCTGTGGTATTGCAGGGTCTCTGGGTCAAGCTTACCCAAGAGAAACCCAGAGACTGCACAACATCACATCCATTTCCATTACAACGCTCTCCCCAGGTATCTACAGTCCAAAGCACATGCTGCCTGTGAGTGCTTGGAATTGCAGGCTATTGCTGCCATAGGAGCGGGTAAAAGCAGGTACATCAGAGCCAGTCCTGGCCCTGTGACAGTATCTGGATGGTGACAATTGGCAAAGAGCAGATTCTCCCATCTCCTGAGAAGACAGTGAGATGCAGGCCCTTCCACCATCCTCCTAACATGTCTTTGCAGCCTTTTCAGCCTGACTTGTGTGCTTCTGCATCCCCAGCTCAGCCCACAGACCTCAGGCCAGCTCATCTGCCAGCATGTAAATTATCAGGAGGATGGATCTGTGTCAGGCTTGGGATAACACGCTCCTTCCTCAGACCCCTTGCAACCCACTGCCCCTGGCAGGAAAGAGCCAAGCAAGAGAGAATGAAATATTCAGGACTTTCTACACAGCCTTTCATTTCCAAGTGTTTCATAATTCATCAAGTGCCCTGCTCCCTTCCTTGGCATTTCTGCTGATGGAAAGAGAGAGAGTTTTTCTGGGTCACTCGTAATTTTATCAGACTGTAGGTACCTCTCTTGTTTCAAACCCAGCTTGGCTGATTTGGTGTTTAGAGCTTTCTCAAAGCCTTGGATCTTGGCAGCCAGGGACTGCTGCCTACCCCATGATGTGGCTGGGGGTGATGGCGAACCTGTCCAGGCATGGCCAGCACTGAAGTCCCACTCTGTCTGAGCAAAGGCTCTGAGGTTGAGGGGTGCATCTGGCTTTGCTAAGAGCATTCTCCAGCCCATGAATTCCTATCCCCCTTTCCTACCAGCTTCTGGCAGGGGGTGGCATTTCCATCCATCCATTCATATATCATCAGATCCTGGGAAGTGATGAAAGAGAAATCACGGCATTTCTGTCCTGGTTTGGTCCCCACTTCCAGATATGCCTCGCAAGGTAGCGTGGGGAAAGCAGAGGGGTGCCACTGATTTCAATCCATTGCCAGGCTTGCAAGAGCCTTGGAGATTGAAATGAAGGCTCAGCTGCCCAAGGAAGGATCCAATCCGCACTTAAAGACCTCAGGGAGAGCTGATCTCCTGCTCCTGACCCGCTTGAAGTTGTTGGCTCCATCTAAATCAGCTTAGATTTAAGTCTGGGCACTGTCCCTCACCCATCTACACTGGGAAGCTGCCTGCCAGGCTTGGCCAGGCCAATACACTAACCCTGATCCATTGTAGGGATGCAGGGTCAGGAGCTGGGCAGCCCCAAAGAGTTTTGGAGAGGAGAGCTTCCCCATGTGGCCATTGCCAACCCAGCTGGGTGCTTGAAACAGAAAAAGACCCTGGTGATGTCTGCACTGGGTGTTAGGATAGATGGAGAAAATCAGTCAGATCCAAATCAAAGATATGGAATTGAAATTAGGATTGTAATCTAATATCAAACAGGGGGATGGGGGGGAAGTTATCATGCTGAGCCATCATAAAACCCATCCCTGCGGCCTTCCCCCCCAAAAACTTTCAAGGCTTGTAATTGCTCCCCACGTAAACAAACGATGCTTGTCATAATTTAAAGTGTTTGAGAGAAGACCAGGAATATCGTGGGGGGATGAAGGGCAGGCAGGGAGTAGCCACTGCATCTCCATGCATCCTCCTGTCAGGACATCTTCCCAAACCCCGGCACTAAGGGCTGCAAACATTGAAGGATTTGGTTACACCCCCCAAACCACAGCAGCATCTCCAGACTCCTGCACCCAGGCTACAGCCCAGATTACACACTGAGAACTGTCTTGCCCATACTGGCACTTGCAAGGAGGGCAGAGGAGATCTGGGGGCTGCTGGTCCATGGGGACAGCTGGGGGTCACAGCCTCCAGCTGGGAGGGAGAGCAGCTCTCCTAAATGCCTGCCCACTGCACAGTCTGCCCTGAATTAATAAGCTTCTGCAATGCAAAACAGGCAGCACAAGGACACGACCAATGCCCGGGCTGCCCAAAGAAGGGATCATGGGAGATGCTAATCTTTTGGGCTGTCAAGGGGGCTCAGATGACCACATGGCTCGGCCCTACTCAACTGAAATCTGCTGAGGTGGTGAACCCTGTGGATTTGTCGGTGATTTGTCAAAGTAATGGCCACAAAATTCCTGCTTCTTGGTCCATGATCAGACCATATCTTCCTTCCCTTACTAATAAACCAAATGGAGATGATGATGATTTAAGGGTAGGCAGATCTGCTAAGACCCCGTATGAAGATAGGATGAGAAAGTTGGTGCTGTTCAGCCTGGAGAAGGCTGTGTGGAGACCTCATAGCAGCCTTCCAATATCTGAAGGGGGCCTATAGGGAATCTGGGGAGGGACTCTTCATTAGGGACTGTGGTGATAGGAAAAGGGGTAGTGGGCTGAAAATTAAACAGGGGATATTCAGGTTAGATATAAGGAAGAAGTTCTTTACTATGAGAGTGGTGAGGCACTGGCACAGGTTGCTCAAAGAAGTGGTAAATGCTCCATCCATGGGAGTGTTCAAAGCCAGGTTGGACAGACCCTTGGGCAACATGGTACAGTGCAAGGTGTCCCTGCCCATGGCAAGGGGTGTTGGAACTGGATGATCTTAAGGCCCTCTTCAACCTGAACCATTCCATGATTCTATAACTCCGGCTGCTCCTCTCTAATCAATCCTACCTTTCCAGTTCCTTTCTGAAGCGATGGGCTCTGTAACTAGACACATTTTCTTTTCAGACTGAGGAAATCATAGAATCATGGGATACTTAGGGGTGGAAAGGACCTTAAGATCATCCATTTTCAACCCCCCTGCCATGGGCAGGGACACCTCACAGTAAACCATGCCACCCAAGGCTCTGTCCAACCTGGCCTTGAATGCATGACAAGATCTGGTCCCACAGGGCTGCAATGGCCGCCAGCATCCTGGGTGATGGTTCCCTGCCTACAGTCACTCCCAAGCTTTGCTTACAGGTGTAACACCTCCAGCAACCACTGTGTCAAGTTTTCACTGAACTTTTCATCTCTTAATCAAAATATTGTGTGACAAGTCAAACGCAGTGCAAAAGTCTATCTATACCCCAAAATTGCCTCTTTATCAAGTAATCTTATCTGAATTTAGTTGCCTGACAGGGCTGACTGGCACTTGTGCTATTCCACTTGTCTTCCAGGGTGAAAAGAAAATGCATTTGTATTTAATGAGAAATTTGCAAGAGTTTGATGAAAAAAATATTAATTCACTGAAGCAACTTTTGCTATCTGGAGGCTGCTGAGCTGGAACAGCTGCAGTGTCCTACATTTCACTCCATTATCCAAATGATAACAAACCAGTAATAATTGCATACGCTTGGGAGTGTAAGCTCTGACTTGCGTATCACACAAGCTTGGTGCAAAGGGGGTAATTAGGAGGGAAGTGATTTAGGAAGCTTTAACTTAAAGAGTCAAATGATTACAGATGAAGCAGCAATTTGGACAGACAGTGAAAGAGGCTCTTCATTTTCGTCCAAGCTCCAAGGCACTCATTGTGTGAGCCACAAGAGGTACCTGTGCATTTATCAGTACTGCACAAACACAGTGGATATAGAGCTGTTTAGGCGAGTTCAGAGGAGGCCATGAAGATACTCTGAGGGCTGGAGCATCTCTGCTATGGAGAGAGGCTGAGAGAGCTGGGCTTGTTTGGCCTGGAGAAGAGAAGGTTCTGGGGTGATCATAGAGCAGCTCCCAGTGCCTAAAGGGGCTGATAAGAAAGCTGGAGAGGGGCTTTTGACAAGGACCTTCTGGGACAGGACAAGGGGAAAGGATTTCAATTGACAGAGGGGAGGCTGAGATCAGATCTTAGGAAGAAGTTGTTCCCTGTGAGGGTGCTGAGGCCCTGGCAGAGACTGCCCAGAGAAGCTGTGGCTGCTCCATCTCCAGCAGTGTTGGATGGGGCTTGGACGGAGCTTGGAGCAACCTGGTGTAGTGGAAGGAGTCCCTGCCCACGGCAGGGAGTTGGAACTGGATGAGCTTTAAGGTCCCTTCCAACCCAAACCATTTTATGCTGATTCCATTACCATCATTTTCTGGCCTTGTCCACCTTGAGGTGAGCCAGCCATCCCAGCTGCCTCATCCCCTGCTCGTTTACTAGTGCTCTTGGTGAGCCAAGATGACTTGCGGCTCCCTCTGGGAAGTCTGGACTCCGCACAACTCTGCCTCTGCAGCTTCCCTGCTCCATGGGGCTCAGTGTTTCAGCTCTTCTTCACATGCCAGCCTTGAATGCAGAACTGGACAAGTTGTGTGACATGGTATTACTCACAGAAAGTCTGAGCTGACACCTCTGTAGACATCTCGTCTGATTAGCTTGCACCTCTGACATGGATGGAAACTTCTACCTTTCCAGCTTCCTGCCCCTGGGGATATCAGTCCTCTCAGGTCATAACCAAGCACACCCTGTACATTTATCTTTTACCTTGCATGGAAGCTGATGCTGGAAAATCTTAATGAGACTTCTGAAGACTCACTTCATTCTAAGTCTACTTTCTACCATCTTCATTTTCATGTCTTCCAAGTTTTTCTACTGGAATAGATGATGAATAACTGTTTCCTCCCCAGTTTAACCTCATGGCTATTTATTATGTCCTTTTTTGAATTGAAGAAGACTGATTTAAGTTATAGTCCTTATTATAAATCTTTTGCTTGTTCTGTTGGATCCTTTTTGCTCTTGCACAGTTAATAATAGGAAACTAAAGGAGTCAGACAACCAACAGCTTGTTGCCAAGACAGCCTAGGACAGCACTGGTGATCAACTTTCTGCGTGTCCAGTGCTGAAAGGATTAGTAGAAAAAACCTGTTTTGATGATGTTTGGATAATTAAGGTTACTGCATTGCCCCCAACTACTAAGGTGCAACTTCACCTTACAGCAGCATGGTTGGACTTCTTGTAATAAAATTTGGGGATCCAAGTCATATTTGAAAATGGCAAAATTAAACCCTAAATTGTGCTGGTGCCCCCCAAATTTTCCCATAAGATTTTTATCTTACCGGTGAGGTTAGAAAGGGACCCTAACATCTTGCTTTGGATAGAAACAAAAGCAAACCAAGCACGAGGCCAGCATGGTGTGATTTTATGTGAACATTTTGTCTGGGTTACAAGGGCACTCTGTTTCATTTGAAGAGATTTAATTTCTGCCTCTTAGCAATTCTCTAGACAAAAATAACATCTTGATGAGTGCACCCATAGCATCACTCATCCAGTGGTGAGTGGATGTGACCTCCGGGCATCCCTAGGATCTTCCACATTGAGAGGGAAGGAACTGGGGGGAGCTGAACCTCCCGCATCACGGATGATGCTCCAAAGCCTGCAGCTCAGACCTCTGCAGTGTTTAATCAGGCTGGGCAGCAGCAAGGCTTGCCTAGCTGAAGTCCAAGCACTGTCTCAATGAAACGGTGGCACCTTCTGGTTTGCAAAACACATCTCTTGCAACCTAAGTCTGCTCTTCAAGCCCTGCTCTGCTCAGGGAAGGCAGCCTGACAAGAGGGGAACCTTATTGCACCACAGTTAGTAACTTTTTCTGCGATACTCTTTCTCCCATGACTCGGCAGCAGATTGTTTTCTGAGGGTGAAATGGTGAGCACCTGGGTTTCTGCAAGTTGGAGGCACTTCCATACAAAAGACTTGAACTGCACAAAGACCTTAGCTGCTGAAGAAGCTGGAGTACAAAGGACAAAACAAAGCTCTATTTTTATCCTGGAGAGCACAGTGCTGTATTAAAAGCCTTTGGTATTAGTCTCTTTGTCTCTATGTCAGGTAAGGAGAACCATCTCCTGCCTTTTCCCCGTGGGTATCAGCTTTCTGCAGGGGGATGTTATCTGTGCTCCCACCCGTACATTGTCCATCAGGAGATGACCAGTTTGTAACGTGGCTTTCACCCTTTGGCTAGATCCAGTTACTGCTGCTTGCCCCTGAGAGGAAAACAGTGACATAGAGGAAAACAAACCACCCTGAAGCAAAAGCTCTTAGGTTTTGGGCAGTGTTCCTCTTCCTTAAGAGATGCGGTCACTGACCGGAATTGTCCTTGTTTTATGCAGCAGGCCCAGAAAACACTTGTCTAGGATGTTCCAGCAGGTCAAGAATGGGAGCAGCAGCAAGGAGCAGACCTCCTGCCTCAGAGATGATGCTCTGAGGCTGTGGACCACACAGCCATCCTCTCTGAAGTCTCACCAGCCCAGCATGCTGCCCTGGCTGCTGCCTCCACTTGCTTCTTGCATCTCTGCCCTCTCCCATTCTTACGATCCTCCACCCCACACCACTCATACATGCCCCAGTGTCTTTTCCTGCTCAGACACACTCAAAATCCACCTCTGGGACCTCACATATCAATCACACTAGTCTGCTTGCATGTGCCCTCTCCCAAAGCCCTTCATTGTGGGATCCCATGCCATGAATTTTCACCCTCTTGAAGGTACTTTGTAGGTCTCCTCAGGGGACCAGAAGATAAAAGTCAGAGATTAACTGAGCTCCTGTAGGATCTCAGTATTTCTACGCAGGTCATCCCACCAGGCAGCAGTTATTTGGCTTCTCCATCTTGGATATATGGCATCAGATGAAACACCTCATATCTGCAGGATGGGTGTGTAGGACCCATGACTATTGATCCTGCATTTGTGTGGAGCATTTCCAGTCTGCATCTACACCGGTAACCTAACCATGGGCAGGATGTGGCACTACCCTTCAGCCACCTGTATTTGGATAGAGCATCCCTGGGGTGGTTTGGATGGGTCTTGGCTGGAGGGGAGGGTTTCAAGCCTGGGGATGCCCTACCTGGTGAGGTGCTAGAGACAGGCTTCTGGGCTGATGGCACTGCTGGGCTGGTCCATTTGAGCTGTCCTCATGCGTTAACTTCCAACTTTCATGCTCTGCCCCTTTCTTTGGGCATGAAAGCTGACCCATGGAAGCCTGCAGCTCCTCCAAGGAGCCAGCACACAGTCAGCTGCAGTAAGGAGGATGAGGCAGCTGGCCAGGGCCAGCACAGGATTATTTTACCAGCTAATTAGCTGCATGCAGATGGCCACTAAGGTAGGAAACAAAAGCAACTCAATGAGCCACCAGCCACGTCTGGGTTTGTGCCCACTCCATTATTCAGGGTGGACCTGCATCAGGTGTCATGCCTTTATCTGGGGCTTTGATAAACAGCACTAATCAGCTGCATGTGAATTATTCACAAAGAACACAGCTCACCTTCCCAAACTCCAGCACTTTGCTTCTCCCCACACCTCTCCCTCCTCTCCAAGGTTATGTCAGTCTTGTCCTCCTACACCTCACTCATGTGCAAGAAGGATGGGCTGTAACTATAGCACTGGCTTGTGACCTGGGGCTTTAATTGTTGTTATTTTTGTATACCACAGATTCCCTGTGTTCCCTTGAGGAATGTGATCATCTTCATGATGAGCTCCCCATGATGTGGTCATCTTCATGCCTGGGAGTGAGAGGGGGGCAGGTACATTGGCTGTGCCTTGACACTAATATCATGGTGACATTTCTGAGCCAGCAGGGAAATGCTGTGAGTCTTAGCACATATCTCTGGATAATCTCTTTGTATTTATGACTTGGAGTGGTCTATTCTGCAGGTTATTTCCTGCCACTGATGCTCAGACCTGAAATGTATTCCTTCCTCCACCAGTAAGAAGCATATAGGGTTGGAATAAGTCTCTCCTATCATTGCATCCTTTGGACTCCTGGTTCTCTTCTGCTTCAGGGAATTTCAGGCTTTACAGCTCACCCTTTGGATGAAGCCTGGTCTCAGGTCTCAGAATCATAAAATCATAGAATCATAGAATCACAGAATGGTTTGGGTTGGAAGCAACATAACGGTCATCCAATCTAACCTGCCTGCTATGGGCAGGGACACCTGCCATTAGACCAGACTGCTCAGAGCCTCATCCAACACGGCCTTGAGTGTTTCCAGCTTCCTGGGGCAACCTGTGCCAGGGCCTCACCATCACAGCATAAAAATTTTCTTCCTTCGTCTTAATCTCCCCTCTTTTGGTTTGAAACCATCACCCCTTGCCCTGTTGCTACAGACTCTTGTAAAAAGTCTGTCCCCATCTTTCCTACAAGCCCCCTTTGAGAACTGAAGCACAGAGCTTGTCCTTCCCAGCTGGACAAGTCCTGCTTCAGAACAGCATCTAATCAGCTGCCCAGGGCAGTGGTGCAGTACCCAGCACAGCAGTGGAGATCCAGCACCTCCCTGCAGAGGTTTTCCTCAGGTTAGACAAGAATTTCATCATGCTGGCATTTACAGACACTGTAAAGTGAACCCCAAAGCATGTCTGTAGCAGTGAGTGTTCAGCCTGTCCCTCAGCAACTAAGAGACCACCAGAGCTTGTTCTCGCTGCTGCCCATCTTTGCTTTGAGGGCCCCTGGAGCAGCCAAGCCCTGCAGCCCAGCCCAGAAAAAGAACTGGGATCAGAGGTCCCCTCCAGCAAATGCTGACAAAGACATCTCCCCTGGCTTTGTCTTGACAGCAGTGTGAAGCAGAATCCCAAAACAGCATCCTGTGGCTGCAGTTTCAATGTCCATGGGGAGCTAAGGCTCACCTCAGGTTCCCTTTGAGTATCCAGCTTCTTGAAGGACCTGTGTCTCCTGTTATATCCAAAGTTGTACCTTCCAGCCCTGTGTTTGTCCCAGACATTCCAGGACATCCTCATGGCAGCAGGTACTCATGTTTAAGTTATAGAGATGAACCACCAGTTGCTGGAGTGGGGTCTGGGAGAGCCAGGAGCAGTGAGGTATGCCCTGCCCCAGAGAAACAGGCTTTGGGCACAAGGAAACTGGAGAAGAGAAGGCTCCAGGGAGACATTAGAGCAGCTTCCAGTGCCTAAAGCGGCTGACAATAAAGATGGAGAGGGGCTTTTGACAAGGGCCTGGAGGGACAGGACAAGGGGGGAATGGCTTTAACCTGACAGAGGGAGATTGAGATGAGCTCTTAGGCAGAAGTCCTTCCCTGTGAGGGTGCTGAGGCCCTGGCACAGGTTGCCGTGAGGAGCTGTGGCTGCCCCATCCCTGGCTATGTCCAAGGCCAGGTTGGATAGGGCTTGGAGCAACCTGGTCTGGTGGAAGGTGTCCCTGCCTGTGGCAGGGGTTGGAACTGGATGAGCTTTGAGGTCCCTTTGCACCCAAACCATTCTGTTTAGGTGATCCTATGATTTCAAGGGAAATGCACCCCAAAACCAGGAGCAGCAGCTGCTGTTCCACCCTGCAATGATGCAAAGCAGGCAAACAAGCTGGATTAAATATTTCTGTTGGTTGTTGCAGGCCAGGAGTAGTTTGTGGGTAATCATCACAAAAGAATCAGCAGCTTCTGATCCACTGATATCAATTTTTAATGAAGTTAGAATAATAGAGAAATCCAAGCACAGCAAAGAGTTCATACAGGGTGGATGAAGAGAGCCAGGCTAATCTGGCAGCCATCCTAGGAGAAGAATAGGAAAGCTTGTACAGGATTCAATGAATAAGCAATTAAAAACTGGAGTGTAATCAATGCCATTCAGGGTAGGTTTATGAAGAGATAGAACCTGTCAAAACAAGCCTGGTTTGCTGCTTTGGAATTGGTTTATTTGGTAAGTGCATGAAAGGAGCAGGTTCTCACAAAATTTAACATGCCTGCCATCAGTGCTACACACTAACAGGAGCGGATTAGCGGAGATGCTATAAAAATAGGATATGAGCTGAGAATCATCTTTGAATTATAGCGCTATGGAAAACGTTTTGCTATTAAACCCATGACTACTACACCAGTGACTGGGATGTAAAACCAACTTAGAATCAAATCTCCAAATAATGTGAAGATTGATAAAGCAGTCAACCAGAAGTGAGTGGAGGCAGCAGCCATGCAGAGCAGTGGGGACCTTGGAATGAACATGATCCAAACAGAGAGGGCACTCATGTACCAAAAGCACTGCCAAGAAGCACCCCAGGCTGGCAGAAGATTGACCTGACTTCCATGAACGTAACAGCTCCAGAGGGTGTGGGGACCAGCAGCCCAGTGCAATGAATAAACAGCCAATTAATCTATAACTGCACGAATGGAGGAGGGGCAGGGGAGAAGAGAGATGCGTTTCATCCTCACTCTGAGGAGCTGGGGGTATGCAGTGCATGTATCTGGTCTGCACCTGTACTTTAAAGGAAGGATGTTGAAAGTTGAACTTTAGTGGGATAAAGAGCTGCAAAGACAATTTGAGATGGTAAAAGACGCTGTGCACGATCAACTTGACCCAGCAGTGTGTGCTTGCAGCCCAGAAAGCAGCCATGTCCTGGGCTGCATCACCACCAGTGTGACCAGCAGGTCAAGGGAGGGGATTCTACCCCTATACTCCATTCTTTTCAACCCAAACTGTGATTCTCTGATGAGAAGTGACAAGAACAGCCTTCTTAAAAACAAGACTGAGGGGTGCTTGTCGAGATCTTTTGAGGACAGAAAATATCTGGTGACCAATGGTCAGAGAGGCTTCTGGTTTCATGCTTCCTAGACATCATTGTGGGAGAGCACAGGTGTATCAGCTCAGACTCCTGGGACAAGAACCACAGCACATGAGGGTTACTCTGTACTGAGGAGGAAGTAAATTGATGGAAGAAGACAATTCCCATGGGGTGTTGGAAACAGATTCTTGCTTGCTATACATCTGGCCATCTCTTAGTGGTAAAGAATGAAACTAATGATGCTGCTAGTTCATGTTGAAGGTGGGGGTCACAGCACACAAGTATCAGTTGAGCTTGCTGAGATTGTAGCAGAAGATAAAGAGATGTAGGCTTCACCCTGCGCAGCTCAAGCCCAGACAGGACACTTGTACATGACTGCTCCTTTGCAGCATAATCATTTGCTGCTCAAAGGAAAGGCTGCTCCTCTGTGGCTGCCCAGACCCTCACCAGTCACAGACAAACTGGGGAAAATACCCAAAGTGATGAAAATGATAAAACAGAAGGTCATTGTGAAAGTAGAAGTGGCTCTTGGCTGGCAGGTACAGCCAACCTCTTTCATGCACAGTTCACGGGGGGAAAAAGGGGCACTTAAAACAATTTGCCTGAACTAGCTGGATACTTTGTGCAGGGTATTTGGAAAGCACTAAGAGATTTTGGTCCCCTTGAAAGTGGAAGAAATGACAGCCTTTAATCTCTGCAGCCTGCTGGTGTGTCCTAGCCTTTCCAATTCCCAGTTCCATGGAGGAACAGTGACAGTTCTTTGTTTCCAGACACAGAATCATCACTTTCTGCTTTCTATTGCACCTTTCAAGTGGATTTACTTTCAGATTTGAAGACGGAGAGAGAAGGGATTGCTTCTCTGTGTGCAGAGCACACAGGATTGCTGCTTACAAGGTAAATTGGGTACATCCTAAAGTGCAGTTTATTAGAGAAAAAGCATCTGATTCAGCTGGCATGTTTTCATTCGCTATACAAAGAAGATGTGGATGGGCTGGAGAGAGTCCAGGAAGGACCAAAAGGATGATCCAAGCACTGGGCAGCCGTGTGAGAAGAGGCTGAGAGAGCTGAGCTTGTTCAGCCGGGAGAAGATGAGGCTGAGTGGAGACCTTATCCCCATGTTCCATGTTATTTAAAGGGTGACTACAGAGAAGACAGAGATTCCCGTTCTACAAGGAGTCCCATGGAGAAGACGAAGGGTGATGGGCACAAGTTACTAATGGGGAGATGCCAGTTGGACACAAGAGGGAAAATTTTCACAATGAGAATAACCATCCATTGGAGTAGCCTCCCCAGGGGCAAAAATGCTACTGCAACACCCAACCACAAGCAAAAGCTCTTCCTCAGCTCTCTTTTTCCTTTCCCCTATTTAATGGCAGCATAAATGCTCTGTAGGACAATTCATGCATTCCTCTCCTGATCTTGCGAAAAGCTCCCATATTTTTGCAATGGCAGCATGGATAAATGTGTGAAATACAGGAAGCCTGAGAGAAGGAACAAACTTTCCTTCCTCTTGTTCTTTATTAATATGAGGCAAAACTTAGACTGTAAGAAACCCTGAAAAACTGTTCATAACATTGCACAGGTCATGACAACCACCACAGTATCTATGTGAGAAAAATTACAAGAATAAGATAAATAAGAATAAATAAGATATATATTTACATTTCACAGGCTTAATGCAGCTGGCAGCTTGACAATGTGAAAGGAGCGAGTATCCTTCCATCCACGATGGCTTGAAGCTTCTTCATCAGCAAGAATTTGCAAAAGCTGGGGTATTACGTTTAGATATGAACTTGTGAGGGTGGTGAGGCCCTGGCACAGGCTGCCCAGAGAAGCTGTGTCTGCCCCAATCCTGACAGCATTCAAGGCCAGTTTTGACAGTGCTTGGAGCAACCTGGTCTAGTGGAAGGTGTCCCTGCCCAGGGGGTTGGAGCTGGATGAGCTTTAAGATTTCTTCCAATCCAAACCATTCTGTGATTCTATGATTCTAGGAACTTCCACCTTGACAATTAACCAAAAGATTTCAAGTTGCATCTACTGAAACAGCAGCACTGTTGGAAAACCATGGCATAGACACGGTGCTGCGAACCGTCTCATTTCTGGTGGTGAGCAGCCTCACTCCTTGAGCTGTACACATCACATCTGACCTCCCTTGCCATTCCCAGGGGACATCTATCACCAATGTCTTCCTCACATTCAGGTCTCCAAACCAAACAGGGTTGTGGTTCCAGCTCAAGCAGGACCTCCATCTTCCCCCTGGAGAGGACCTGAGGGGCCAGTGGGAGGGAAGGACACACCATGCTCTCACCTGTTGGTGAAGACTTTGCTGTAGTTGAACACTTGGATCTCCAGGATCTCATTCCCATCAATATTGCTTGCCACTGGCCAGCGGAAAGTCTGTGGAGAAAGGACAAGAGGGAGATGTCAGGCTTGTTTCAGGGAGCTGCTGCACAGGAGAAGAGGATGGAGCTGAGATGGCCACGGGAAAAGTTTAGCTACGCCTTTCTCCCAGCAAAAAGACAGTCAGAGCTGTTTGACAGGGACCTCGCTAAGAATGTGCTTCTGTGCCAAATATTTTATAGATGGATGGATAGTATAAATATATATACTTTGTGTAAATGTTTGTGTGCATATGTATGTATATATCATACACACACATATATAAACATATTCTTATATTCATATAGCTATATAAATATTTGATATTTATATAGAAATATATTTTTATATAATTAAATATCATTTTCATTTGTGGGGCTTTTTGCTTCCCAAGGCAAGAAATCATTCTGCCAGAATAAACCACCGTAGCTCTCTCAGTTTTCCGAGTCACAGGTCTCTTGTGACCTCCCAAAGACAAACACACAGCCTTGCCAAGCTGCTCCTGGTGCATAACAACATGGGAACATGAAGCCCCAGCTGTGAGGCAGCAGGGTTCAGCCCTGCATCACTTACAGGAGTGGCAGGACTGCATTCAAAATCTTGAAGGGAAAGTGCTTATCTAGCAACTTCACAGGAAGAAATTAGTGACTCTTCAGAAATATGCCAACACTAATTTTTAAGCTATTTTTTCCTACTTTTACACCCTCTGCAGTGAGTCAAGTAAGCAAATGAAAAAATCCTGAAATATAAAAGAAAACTAGAAATGTTCCCATGACAGCAATACCGTTTTGCACATGGTTCAGCCTCACTCCTCATTCTGCTCAGATTTACTCCAGGTTTTCCATCACGGGGATGTAACTCAGGCCAGATGATAGAGGTTACCAGCAACCCCAAGATTAATTACAAGCTGCCTGTTCCCTCCTGCCATCACCATGCCTCTGGCCTGAGAAGTTGTCCTGTCCTCACTGTTCAGGGCACTGCAATGTATGCAGGTGGAGATTTGTCAGCCTGGTGCTCCTGCCCCCAGCTTCTCCTCTCCACCACGGCCCTCCGATGCTGGTGAGGGGGGAAGAGTCCACCACGTCACAAGCACAGTAGCAGCCCATCAACCTCCCACAGTGTTCTGGGTGTTGAATTGGTGCCAGCTATTACCTGCTGTTTCAGCAGGAATAGTTTACTTTGTGATAAGTAAACTAGTTTACTTGTGATAAGAAGCCCAGGATCTGGGCTTCTGGTTGCTTCTGAGACGGAGACAGCAAACACTAGAGTAAAGGATATAATTTTTGCCTGGGTCCTTCCTGATATATGGTGTCTACACATCCTCACCATCTCAACAGAGCCTCAGCTTTGATCCATCTGTCCTGAGCCTTGGACAGCACAAGACAAACCCATACCCCTCCACTATCTCCACACAATAATAAACCACAGTTTGGTCACCATCTCTTTTCTGCTTACACACGTCTGACTTGGAGCAGAAGTTTAAAAACATCTGGAAGCACCTCATGAAACCCCAGCAAAGCTCTATTCTTATACACAAACAGGTCCTGTTTTGGTTTTGTGTTTTTTCCTTTCTTGGAAATACCATTCTCTGCTTGTCATGTAGGCTTGACCCCTCAGCTAGGGCATGTCAGGAAGCAAAATAGCAAATAGAAGAAATTCTTCACTATGAGGAATTAGGAATTCGTTCCCTGTGAGGTTGCTGAGGTCCTGGCACAGGTTGTTCAGAGAAGCTGTGGCTGCCCCATCTCTGTCAGCGTTCAAGGCCAGGTTGGATGGGGCTTGAAGCAACCTGGTCTGGTGGAAGGTGCCCCTGCCTGTGGCAGGGGGTTGGAACTGGATGAGCTTTAAGGTCCCTTCCAACCCAAACCATTCTGTGACTCTGTCAGTCAATGAAATAAGGTCATTTGAAAGCGTGGTGGCCTAGAAAGGCTCCCAGGATCCCCAGTGAATAGCCTTGCTGACAGCTTTCTGCAGTAAGAAGCTCGTTCAGGGACGTTCATGCCGCAACCCATCAGCTGCTACTATGGCAAACTCCAGGGAGCCAGCAAGTGATGCAGTGTGGAGGAGCATGCTCCCATCTGCTGTGCTCTGCAACGCGCCACATCACTGCGGGAGCACACCTTGAACATGTGCCTGCACACCTCCAGTTCTAGAGAGACCCAGCCGTCTAGAGCCACTCATGCAACTTGGTAAAGCACTTGGAGCTTCGCTTAACATCATGGGGAATGCAATACAAGGTACCATTTTCTCTACCAAAAACCATCCTTTCATGGTGTAGTCCCTGATTTATTGATGCTGGGCTTTGGAAACGGAGGCAGTTCTGAATTCATCTGCAGCTCCTCTTAATTCGTTTAAATCGTTCAGGACAATTTAGACAAATTTGCATCAGGAATGCAGATACTCTTGGTTTGGGGCTTAAAAATCAGGGTTGGGAAACCTTCACCTTGATTTAGGTGCTTAGAGGTTACCTACCTGAATCAACACCCCTTGCCTGGGCTCTCATCACTGGAGAAACTCTTGCATGTTCCAGGTACTAACAGAGACATGGATCACCCATGGATCACGCTCTTCTATCCATTCTAGACAGATGATCCAGCCATGATTGTATGCCTTAAAGGAGGGCACCCTGCTGTGGAATATGTCCAAAATCCACCCCTAAAGACACTAACAGGACAAGGAATGGGCACACAGACCCATAGGCTATGTACAAACTTCTGGACCATGTTCCCCTGCCCGTGTCCCACAGTTCTCACAGTAACTCTCAGTCTCTTCTTAGTTTAATCCCAGTGCGTGGAAACTCACTCAAGTCACCTTGGAGCACCCAAACATGAGTTTTACCAACTTGCTTTCTCCCCCTCCACTTTACAGACATGTTGTCCTGTGCATTAGTGAATTCCTGGGCATTGCTCCCGCAGAGGCTGCTGTCAGCTTCTCCGGCTGTTGCCTGAGTGCTCTGGATAGGTGGGTTGCTGGATCTGGAGCACCCAGACCATTCTAGCAGCTTGGGGGTGGAGGTCTGGCAGTGGCAAGGCAGCCTGGCTATGAAATGGAAATGCAAGTGCTTATCTCTCCAAGTTAAAGCCACCTCAGCCTCAGCAGAAAAAGCCTCCATAGCTCAGAGGAACTGAGTGATTCGCTCTCCCTCCTAAGACAGGTATTTTCTATTATTATTATCTTTTAAGCCTGGAAAGGATTATTGCAGTCACTCAGCCTGACCTCTTCAAGAGCACAGACCATGGGCTTTCATGTGTCACTCAAAGGCTGCTAAATCAAATGCAGATATGCCTCATAGCTCAGTCAGAACATATTTTGAATAGGGAAAAAAAAAAAAACATCCCAGAATTCAAGCAACAACATTTAATTACACCCTCAGGTAGTGGCTTCCACCACTGGTTACCTTCAGCGATAAACACTGGCCCGGTATTTCTGCTTTGAATTTATGGGTTTAGCTCCCCAGCCTTTGCTGTATTTTCTCCAACCAAGCTAAGGTGCTACCTAAAATCTTTTATTTGGCTTTTCAGATTTCATTCCTCACTGCCTGTGGAAATGCAGCAAGAGGATCATCCTTGGGCTGGAGCCAGAGCTCCCATCGCAACACAGAGGCAAAGCAATGCCCCAGCACTTGCCTCAGCTCTTTCCCTGCAGGTTTCACTTCCCTCAGCACCTTTGCAGGGAGCAGTCCTTCATGTAAATGAGGAAATAGAGCAAATGTTTCAGAGCTGGAGTTTCCTCTGTTAATTTATAACTGTCCCTAAGGGTGATTTGCTCTCATCCATTCAGAGTGCCTGAGCTGAGGGAAAGCACTGCGAGGCAGGTAATGTGGGCTGCATGGCACAAAGCATGCTATGGAGCAGTTCTGTGTCAGGGGCTACAGTGTCTGCCTCAAGCCCCATGCCTGACAGAGGAGAGATTTAGATTGAAGATTAGGAAGAAGTTGTTCCCTGTGAGGGTGCTGAGGCACTGGCACAGGGTGCCCAGAGAAGCTGTGTCTGTCCCATCCCTGGCAGTGTTCAAGGCCAGGTTGGATGGGGCTTGGAGCAACCTGGTCTAGTGGAGGGTGTCCCTGCCTATGGCAGGGGGTTGGAACTGGATGAGCTTTAAGATCCCTTCCAATCCAAACCACACTGTGATTTTATGATTCCATCAAACTGCTCTTCACATTTTTGTGAGAAAGGTGAGGTGGACACAGCTGTGGGAGAAAAGACAACTGTGATGCACAAACTGAAGAGGTGAGAAGTGGCAACCAGGTGGCATTAATGCCAGATGGAAGCAAAGGAAGGGAAGAACAAGCTCCTGAACTACACTGTTGTGGTAAGTGTGTGTGTTGTAGTGGGATGGCTGGAGGAGCCAACTAATGCTACCCCATCATGCTCCGAAAGAAAACTGTTCCTAGGGTACAGTTATGCCAGCATCCCCAGTCAGGGCTGGTCCAGCTACGTGCCAGTTGTAGAAGAGGGAGGAAGGGTGAAGGTATGCAGCTTGAAGCAGTGCCTCACAGAACCTGTGCCGCTGCAGGTAGCCAAATTGATAATAAGGATATCTCAGCGCAGGAATCAGAGGCATCCTGAATGCCTGTGGGATACTCTCCCTGCTCCCTACACCCCATTCCCATGGGGAAATACTGGGAGCACTGGCCTGGGAGCACATCCACCACTGTGACACTGCTCTGGGCTGAGGCTGCTCCCAAAGATGCCCTACTTCCTCTACCTGTCCTCCTTCCCTGGCTGGCTGCCCGTTTATTCTTCTTACCAGTTTTGTTGTTGAAAGCCTTTTTAAAAGCCCTGTGAAAGCTAAACAAGTGGTATCTGCTGGGTCAATTTTATCTGTCCTACTAACGAAGGGAAAAAGGAAAAGAGGCAGAGAAATGCCTTGGCAGAATGCAGCAGTCAGATACTTACAGTGAAACAGCTTTAAGGGAGTTTGGACAGGATATCTTTGCATGCCAAGTCTCCCCTTTTTAAGCCATGTGTCCCCTCCTACAGAACCTGGGAGCCTTGGCTGGGTGCTCATCTTGTCTGTCATCTCCCCAGATTAGCCATAGGCATTTCCAGATGTGAGGGTCACGGCTGCAGCTCTGGGTCTCACCTTTCTTGGCAGCACCACCTGAGCTTGTCCTGGTCCCTTGAGGAGAGACTGAATGCAGGCCTGGAGGACCACACAGGACACATCCACAGCCCTCTATGCCCAACACCATCACTGGAGTTCCCTTTCCCTCCCTGGGTGCCTGCAGGAGAGCTGCAGGATAAGCCCTTCCAAGAAGAAATCCTTCAGGGTGTAGGCAGGACATAATGCAGCTATTCCCAATCAAATAAAACGCAGCTCTGGAATAGCCATTAGCACACCTTCCCCAGGCTCTGGAGAAGCACAGGCTTTACATAATTCATTAAGCAATGAATACAAACAATTGCAAAAGAAATAGAGTGAAACAAAACAAATGGAAACCACTGAGGCAGCCCAAATTCAGCCTGGTAGTGGGTCCTCAT
This sequence comes from Psilopsiagon aymara, assembly GCA_024733675.1. Classification (NCBI taxonomy): domain Eukaryota; kingdom Metazoa; phylum Chordata; class Aves; order Psittaciformes; family Psittacidae; genus Psilopsiagon; species Psilopsiagon aymara. The sequence continues at coordinate 1,010 of JANRGW010024549.1, read as the reverse complement.
GAATGCTAAGCGGTGTCAGGGAAAGCTCACGTCCTCATTTGTGCCGTTAAAAACCCCTTTGGCTTTACCTGAGCCTAAAGTGAGTTTTCTGCTTGCCCCCAGCTCTGAGATGAGGCAGGAAGCATCCTCATCATCCTCATCCCTCAGAAAGATGGGGTCAGCCAGCTCAGGTTCCAAACCCTTACATGGGGGATGAGACACCTCCCCCATCCAAACCACCACCCCCCCCCCCAGACCCAATATCACTACCATATCCCATTTTTAGGGGAAAGCAGTGGAAAATGGGGCAATTTCTGAAGCTTCTAGCTCATAAATAATCAGTGCAAGGAGCCACCTGAGCACTAGGAGGATGCAGAGGTAACTAGAGAGTATTGTGAAATAACACCCCACCTCTTACCCCACTGGTATTAAATGCATTGCAAAATTCAAGGAGAGCTAGGAAGCTGAAGAAGGATAAAGCCATGTATGCAGAGGGACTACTGGAGGGCATCTTCAGCTGTCCTAAACTTTCAGTGCCCCTAAGCAGACCACTTGATACTGCCCCAGACATCAGAGCTCAGACAGAAGATGGCTCCATGCTGTTCATCGCAAGCATTACAGGCCATAGGCATCAATCACTTCCCTTTCGGAATAGCCCCTCATGTGGGAATAGCTGGGGAGTAAATGAGTGCTGCAGGGATGCAACAATAACATTTTACTCAATAAAATTCATCATCTCACTTGACATCAATGGTGTGATGACTTGCCTTGTCTGTACACTCAAAGGGAATTATCTCCTTTCCCGGATAGCCTCATCAGCTCATTACTCCAGGCAGCACAAAACACATTCTCTTCCTCACATCAAGTTTCTTGTCCGTGGTAGTTGACATCAGAGCGTCTCAGAATCCCAGAATGGTTTGGGTTGGAAGGGACCTTAAAGCTCATCCAGTTCCAACCCTCTGCCATAGCCAGGGACACCTTCCACCAGACCAGGTTGCTCCAAGCCCCATCCAACCTGGCCTTGAACACTG
>JANRGW010024544.1:2662-26504 GCA_024733675.1 Psilopsiagon aymara | reverse complement strand
TCTTCCCTTTCTTTGTCAGACCAGCTCCACCAGCCCCCAGTAGACCTGGCCTGCTAAATTGAGTCCCATGTTCAAGGCACCCAAACTCCTGACTATAGCACCACCCTTCTTGCCATTTATTAACCTGGCCAATCCTCCTCGCCTTTTTAAGGTCCTGTCCTGTATCCTGCAGAATTGAGGAAAAGACAATCTGAGCTCCAGAGCCCCTAATCACTTCTCCCAGGGCTCTGCAGTCCTCCTTTATGTTCTCCGGGCTACTGCTGTCTATACCAGTAGCACCCACATGGATCTCACAGCTCACAAGCTCCCAAAGACCAGTCAAAGACCAGTTACCATGGAACAATATAGAAAGCTTTCAGATATTCTGCCTGTGTAAACTTAATATCTGATAGTAAATACTAAAAAAATCTATATTTCTACTGAGGAAAACTGTTCACACCAAAGTTGCATTGACCTGAGAGAAAACAAGTTTGGGTGATAAATATTGGTTTGTGGCTGTAGGGCTGTAGCTTTGTGTTCAGCTGAGCCATCAGCGCCTTTGAACAGCTAAGACTAATGAAAGCGTGGTCCAGTGAAAACAAATGAGGATGAGGTCTGTGCTTTGCACTTGGCAACATGGCTTTGAGCCTCCTGCTTCCTCTTCTCCTTCTGAAAAATGCTTTGAAAACTACAGATGAAAAGCCTATATAATTGCGCATTATACTGAAGCCTTACACTCCAAAATAAGATGCGGATTAAATTAACAGATTCTCAGATGGTAAACAGCTGCCTTCCCCCTATCTTAGGGGCCTGTTATGACAGTATGAGGGGTAATGGGTTTTAGCTAAAATAGGCGAAATTCAGGCCGGATATAAGGAAAAAATTCTCTACGAGGGCAGTAAAATATTGGCACAGGTTGCCCAGAGAGGTTGTAGATGCACCACCCCTGGAGACACTCAAGGCCAGGATGTATGTAGTTCTGGGCAACCTGACCTAGTCCCTGCTCATTGCAGGGAGGTTGAACTAGATGCTCGTTGAAAGCCCCTTCCAAACCAAACTGTTCTGTGACATAAATGATCCCAGCTGACAATTTTCTCAGACCAAGAGGCCAGCTCACAAATCAGTTCTTCCTTTTCACCTGTAGCAGAAGACCTCCCAAAACCTGATTGCAAGCCTCCACCTCTGAAAGCAGCTAACATGCCTGGTCACATCCCACAGAGCTGAGGCTGAGCCAGCAAGCACACCCTGTCCTGGCAGACACACTGTGCCACCACGGGGAGGGTTAGGGTGGTGCTTGCAAAAGAGCCTGGGACAATCAATCTCTGCTGAGGATTTGCCCTGCTTTCTTCCAAAGACAGACTTGGATAATCCGGCAGGCTGGCACAGACCTCGTGTCAGGCATGTCATACAACTGCCAAATTGGGAGCCAAATCTGCGCTGTCTGTGAATTCTGGGCGGCTCATGTTGGTCACCTCTTGCTGCGACTTCCCAGCAGTTCAAAAGAAAGTAAGATGTATGTAAGTGGATGCAGGTAGGATCAGACCTTTTGACTGGTAAATCAATTGATACACAGTTTGTCTGAAGATCAATGATTCTCTGATATCTGTTGCAAAGTAAAAATATCTTTTCTTGATGACTCATTTTCCACACTAAAGAATGTCCGTGGGCGGGAGAACAGAGCTGAAGCAATTTTTTTAACTCCTGTCACTGTTGTAGCAGCTCGAAACTCCAGCATGAAACAGAAATGAAGCACTATGAAGCACTTGCAAGATGTTTTCAGCAAGTGAACTGAACAGCACAGTGTTGTTGCTTCTTTGTCATTTTTATCCAGGTGTGTATTATATTATAACCATTTCAGCACTGTTAGCTCACCCTCAGAATCTGACCTTTCAAACATAAATGAAGAGTAGGGGTTTTATTGCTTAAACTACTCAAATGGATGGTGTGTTATTTGCAAAAAGTTCTCTGCTGTCATTGTTAACTTAACTTTCATTAAGTTAGAATGAGAGTCCCTCTGCATTTAATGAGAATATATTTATCCCAGGCAATTAGACTACACAACAGCCTCTCAGAGTAAGGAGTACCTCAGAAAAACTCTGAAACATTGCTGGACTCTGAAACCCTAAAGAGCTTGGCAAAGGCATTCTCCTGTCCCAGGGTCCCCAAACTACATCTGGCTTCAAGTGGAGACAATACATTATCCCTTCTGTAGTAGATGTGGAAAGGCATGGGATGCTGACACCTAGTATTATGACAAGTAGGTGAACCTCTTAGGGATGGAACAACTTTAATACGCTCAGAAGCCGGGCAGAAAACAGCCCACAGCTACTGAATCAGTATGCCCAAAACAGAAACAGCAGGAAGTGTGGGAAGACTCATAATAAAGGAGATTTCCTCACCTCCTCCTCTTTCCCTTGAGCAAGCTGACTCACGCTTTCTCAGAAGCACAGGCAGTCTTTCGCATCCATCCTGGAGTGGCTCTTAACTGAACTCCAGTAAGGGGATGACAGAAAAATGGAGTTTTTTTGAAAGGTAGGGGGTCAGGAGGAGCTAGTTTCAAGGGGGATCAGAAAGCTCTCATCTGGTGATAAGGACTAGGCACCACTTGCCCTCCAGCATCCCACCTTGTTCCCATACATCTCCATTATCTAGTACCCCTCCAGCAGAACCTGAAGAGTCCTCCTGAGCATCCTTTCCGCCTTTACCCATGTCTGCATCCCTCCCTGCTGCAGAGGAGAAGAGGCCAGCCTGAAAGAGGGGGAAGCCCACACACTTTGTTCCTTGCCACCATGGAAAGAGCAAGCATTAAAAAGAAGAAAGTTTTCTGGATGGTGAAGAAGGCAGAGGCACTCTCTCCATACACGAGGCCATCTAAACGCAAATTAGCCCAACAGGTCCTACACTTTGTTCATAAACATAAATCAAGAGTTGCCTTGTTCTCAGCTTAAGAGGGAAGCCATTGTGCTCATTTTCAGTGAAATATGGAAATATATTAATTTAAACTCAAGTGCCTCTTATTATTTTGAGACAATTTTCTCTAATGCTTTGCTGTGTTGAAAAAGTCATCACTTTTTAGGGTCGCCTGTGATGAATCAGGAATTCCTTCCTATGTTCTTTTCTTATTTGCTAGATAAAAATATTTATTTGTTCAGGTTTAAACATTACACAGTGCGAGGTCCACTCTGTTAAAACCATTGAAAACACAGGTGTCCAGTTATATCTGTCCGATAACAAATATTTGACATGGCTCATAGATCTCTGTTTGATATAGTACAATCTTGCAGACCGACTTCGATTTTATATTTATAAGGTGAAAAGATCAAGGTTTGTTCACACAAAGAGAGAGGACAGGTGCTTTCATGCAGAGAGAAAAATGTTCACAAGCAACCACAGGTACACCAAAAAGAGTAGCAGTGCTTTCAGAGAGCATCTGTGAGAGCAGCCATAAAGATATAAATGGAGTATCAGTCTCCTGTGCGTATAAACTTCTTAACCCAGCCACTCCTGGTCTGAGAACAGATCTGAAGGTGGCTTTTCACACTTTTCATCTCTCAAGTTAGTATCAAATACAAATATACAGATTTATTTCCCAAATTTCTCAACATGAGAATAACCTGGACACTTTTTACTGCATGCAGACCCATAAGCGGGTAATACCACATGGACTCGCTAATACTTGTAGAATACTAAGCACTAAGGTTTTGTGTTCACTGCATTTCCAACCCAAGCATGATTTTCTAGAAATAGCTGACACTAAGTGCTGACAGCTGTTATATATACGGATGGTTATTTCTCTTTGCGAACCTTTTCACCTCCAAAACATTGACAAGTGCAGGTGCTAAGCCAAGAAAACCTAGTAAAAGTTACTATTCTTTACTATCCTCAACGAAGAAATTCCCCTCTGTGTATCTCCCAGGATTAGAGATACAGCCATAATAAATACATTCACCATATAAGTCTACAGTTATAAACATGGGCCATGCCCTTCTACATCTGTCTGAGTCTGTTGTACAGAAACACTAGCTAAACACAGATCATCTACCAAACAAAAGAGAACTATCTGTGGAAGACCTGTAGAACTTCAAACAGTTCAGGTTTCACTGGACCACTGGCCAAGACATCTTCACTCAGGACTCAGAATTCCTGTTAGTCATGAGTGGTCACAGAATCATTGAATCATTTAGGTTGGAAAAGACTTAAGATCATCAAGTCCAACAACTAATGGTGGAAATTCATACCTCACGTAAAATATTTGCAGGCCGATCAATCTCTCCTTAGATGAGAACCTCCAAAGCAATGTAACACAAAAGAACACAAGATCTGTTCTTACGTGATTCCTTAGTCTTTCAGGGTACTGTTCTATATTTCTTATAAGCTGGGTCAGAACAATACTCACAGGCAAAATATGAAAGATCTGCAAAATCTTGTCTCAGATTTATTTTTTTTTTTTAATCCATGCATGCCCCTCACTCTAATACAACAATGGAGAAAGATTCATTTCTCTTTCTCTCCATTTCAAACTGATGTAGATGGCAATATTTTACTTTCAGTGACAGCTTGTCACCTCCTTTGCAGGGAGATATACTTCTCACCCTTGGCACTTCATTTAGATATGGTAAGACCAGAAGTCTGGCAGAAGTCTCATTGCTTATATGCACTTCACAATGATCAATAAGAGAAACAGGAATGAAACAGAAAGCATTTGAATAAAAATACAACCAACCCAATGGCAAACAATATTACTGTCTCAGGAATTATTTTAAAAACAACCTTGTCCCTCTCCCACAGCATAAAGCAGTTTGTTTGGATGGAGTGCAACATTTGGCTTGTTGAGAATTTCAGGTGAGCTTTGCCAGGGCAGCCTGGGGTCTCTGCCACCCTCGGCCAGCAGACAGAAGAGCACTTGTTTTCCAAATCCCCAACTAATTTAATTATCAGGACTGAGCAGTCTGAAAAGAATACTATTCATATTCTACGCCAACTTGCTCCCTCATCCTGTAAAAAAAAAAAAACAACCCTGAGTGATAATAAATTCAGGCCTATTTTTAACTTCAAAAAAATGTAAGTTACTATATTTTCAGCATATGAATAAAATCTAATGGCATTAATCTGGCAGTTTCTAAAATCTAAATTTTAAATACAAAATGACACTAGGTAAGCATTGTTAGCCATGAAAATGCAAGTCTGCAGATTCTGTGGAAAGCATTTTTTTAATAACTTATGTTTACAACACCAAAGTGCACATTTATTTATTAAAGAAATCGTTAAAATTACTTTTGCTAAGGATCCCTGCATTTCAAATGACATTGCTTTAAAATCACTGAAGGGGCAACTTTCTGTTTCTTTTCATTCTGTTCTTTTAATCACTTACTGATATACAAACTTCATTTCACACTAATATGGTGAGACTGTTCTCTTTCCCCTAAGAGGTCTTCCTTCCTGATTTGCCTGAGATTCTTCCCTCCTTCCCAATTTTCTTCTGTATTTTATGTGATTACCTTATCTTCACAACAGTTTCTCCTCTTTTGGTATGCATTGTACTCTAAAACAGCTATAGTTCATTATGCTAAATGGAATAGGTTTAAAAATTTCTTGTAATTTATTTCTCCACTGAAAATCATGTCTCCACATCACCCTAGGTAAAAGACCAACCAACCACATACTTCATTGCAAAGATATAATAAAAGGAACTGTAGAGGGAAAATGGACACAGAAGCTCCATGGGAGCTGAAGTGCAAAATGTCCTGGGCTGAAATGAAAAATTTAAACTTGGCCATATTCAGCTGCCAGGAAAGGCAGGCACAAAGGGCACAGACACAGCAGTCAAGAGGTCACCAGGAACAGTAATGTTCATTTGCCTTGCAACTTCCTTGCCAAGAATACAACAAGGAAGACAAGAAATAACATTAAGCCAGTATCTGAGAGTTTACAACGCTTTTCTAATTAGACAATTTATTACCAAAAATCACTTTAATTGTATTTAATTATGAACAGCTTAAACTACTTGTACAACATTAACTCAGAGTGGGACTCCCTGTGTCTTGCACAGATATGTATTCCAAAACTACCTACCCAAGCAAAACTGGACTCCAAGCATGGAGAGAATGTTCATACCAGGCCTTTGCAAATATGTAATTCGTAAGGCTGTGGCTTTTCTGGCTTTATTGTAGGTTCACCCATGTATGATGGACAGATGACTGACCTACCTTTCAACTATATTTTCCATTCTACTACGATGGGTGACCGGATGGTCACAGCCATAAAACTCAGCAGTGAGATCCTATCTACGCTCTAAGAGGAGGCACTAAGATGATCTTTTCAAACCTCTGCAGATAACCACTGATAAATCCTTACCACGGCAACTAATACCAGAGAAGACCAAACAGTGAAAGAAATAACAAACTTCACTGAATATTTCTGTCCAACAAGAACTGCCACACAACTAGGATCAGTTCTCCCTGAGATTTTATTTGGTACCGGTGACTGAGGAACAAGATACATAGCAAAGCAAGTTTGACAAAAGCTGTCAGGGAACCTTAGTTCCACTCTATACCCTCAGTCTGTCCAGTTTTGTAAAACTCAGCACCACTTCCATCAGGGACTTTTCTTCCTCATGGTGGGACAGAAAAACAAACTTCAGCTGAAAATTCCACATCAACAATTAAAATAGAGAGTATTTACCCAAAAGCACTAAAGGGGATGAGATGCATAAGCCTCATTAGAGAATACACAGACTTATGTACTAAATAAATATTCTGCCTCTTCCCCATTCATATTAGGACACAGAATTAACAACTCCCATCTAACTGTCAGTGGTAATAAATAATAAAAAATAGTAATAATGCTAGTGCAAGCACAGAAAATTCTCCACAGCCTGGGGGTATAGGCAGTATATTTATTGTTCCCCTAAGACTTGCTATGTTGGTCAAGTAAGGAAGTAAAGCACAAAGCCCAAATCCCACTGTCTTTACAATAACTAAACTGTAATACCAGTGAAAAACTATTAAGGCTTTTAACACAATTGCCTTAGAGTTCCAAACATCCTTCACATTATTTCTACTTACAAATACATTAAAATGAATCCTAGCTAAATTGTTGTTTTGGTTACTTTGGAGTCTGCTCATCAGCAGAATGCCTACCTTCTCCATGCATCATTAAAATTCCTTTCTCAATAAATCTTTCTACACATAGACATACACTATTGACACAACTCAAGACACAAGTATACACTGTGTCAACAATGCTAAATTATCTTCAATGCACAGCAATGTAAAACTGAAACAAAAGCTACAGCATGGCACCACTTAATATGCATGAAAGGCTAAATGGTCTCACTTTAATAAGCAGTCTAGAAATCATGGCTTTCAAAGAGAAGATCACCTGTTGATTTCATACAGGAATCTGAAAGGCTTGCTTACACAAAAAAAAGAGATCTGTAACTCCTTGCTTTCTCTAAAATGCAGAGAGAAAAAAAGTTTTTTTCCCTGATGAAAACAAAACAGCTGAAAAGAATGCACAGAGAAAAACAGCTTATTTTGATCATTCCCCCTTTACATAGTCAAACATCACACATTCAAATTATCAAAGCAAGAAGGCAAAAATATGAGACAGTAAATGCAATAAAGAATAAAGTGCTATATTAATCCAAGAAAGTTATAGAGTTGTATTAATTAACATACTTTGCACATCAGTTCCACCCACTGGAGCAGAAGCATCAGTTCCAGATTAGCAGCTAAAGGTAGGTGGAATAGAATACACCTCTGTGCCAAGAAACCCTACAAAATTTGAAGACATGGCCTGAGAAATGAAGGCACACCCTTGCACAAAAACACATACACGCAAAGTGAATCATGCCTGAGGGCTTAGTCTACAGCTCATACATTGCTGTGGCTCTAGTAAAGCACGCAGAACCAGCTTATGCCAGTGCTCTAATATGCAAAGTAGAGTTGGTAACCTTTAAATATAAATCCAAGTATAGCTGCCCAATACATACCATAAGGGGTTCATGTACAAAATATACATCAATGAAAGAAAAAATGGTGGTGTGGCTTTTAGCATCAAGAAAAGAAAGTACTTCTACAGCCATTTTTGAGCTTTGTCTACATGCCCCATATTGAGACTCTTCACCAAAGTCAAAAAACCAAGCATGTGAATTATAAAGTATTCCTATATACTTACACTTGCCTTAATTTTATCCTAACATTTCCAATTTTTATATAAAAGGACAGCCATCCCTTAATCACTAGGCTAGATTTTCCAGATACAGTTTTTATTAGCAGAACCCAGTGCACCATGCATTTGCATTAAAGTACCAAGAAACTTCTTCACGCCACAGGCTCTTCCTTCTATCTCTACTGTACGTAAATCTACAACTTACCAAACTATATTACATATAAGTTGTTACAGAGGAACAGCCAAGTCCAATAAATGAGACTGTTAGATAATACTAGGGAACACTGCATTCCTTCATTTACACTATTGTCTTCTACTAAGAATAGATGGATCAAGAGAAAAAGCAAACATTCCCTTATAAGATGCCACATTAATGGCTGCCACTTTTTACATGGCTGAAATCTTTTTCTGCTGACCAGAACAAATGAAATAAAGCCATGAATAAGACGCTATGGTTTTCAGTTACTAACCTCTGATTTAGAAGTCTCTTTAAATCATACATACTTATCAAAGATGCAGTTAATAAACATTTGCTACTGATTTAACAGGCTCTATCAAAGACAAGAATCCAAAACTCAGAGACAAAGAAAAGAATTTATTTTGCAGCCCGAAATCATATGTGATGTCCCAGGTTCTCTGCAGCCACTCTCAAACAGAATGATGAGGTAGAGAGATACAGCCCATGAGGCAAAGAAAAACCAAAGCTGAGATGAGGTATCTTGTCTCTGACAGAATGCCAAAATAAAGAGCAACTTTTTAATGTAAAGGAAAACATTTGTGCAAGAACAAGTGGATGGGTGCTGGTTTGCTATCTAAATTTAGGCTGGAAATTGGAGAAATATCTAATAATCTAAACAAAGGTGTCTGAAACTGCTTCTCAACATCATAGAGTTAGGTGTCCCTCTCTATGGCAGGGCGGTCGGAACTAGATGATCTTAGGGTTCTTTCCAATCCTAACCATTCTATGATTCTATGATTCATTTATCTTCTATGGAGATTTACGCATTTGTAAAGTGGATTATCACAAAAGGGTTGCCCAGCAATAGCTTGGATTCAGTGCTGCATAACCTATTCAATATTATATTTGAAGCTTCAGCCAGGTATCTCACCAGAAAACATCATCTTCAGAAGGTCCATCTGTTTCTCAGTAGTATTATTAGGTAGGCAAGCCCCAAAGCATGTCTAACACTCCTTCCCAGTTCTTCTATCTTCATGTGTGAGGACGTGGCTGCCTAGTTATCACAGTTACCTGCTTTACCAGACACAGATAGCTGGAAGTCATAATACTATCACTGCTGCCCTACAGCGATTAATATTAAGGCTAAGGGAATTTTCTGATAGTGAATTCTCAACCTGTCAGCTATAACCAAACCCTAGTGGGAGCAGAACTGCTCCTGAATCCTTAACTGGCTTGTGTGCGCAAAGATGTGTCTGCTCCTGCTGCTGCAGCAAGGTAGTGAGAGATTGTCTCAATGTGTTCTCTGCATAAAAACATGAGTCTGAAGGCGCAAATCTTAACAGTGTGCATTGCTTCTTCTCAGGCACCAGAGGAACTAAACAGCAGAAGGTGTATGCCTAATGAAATCCAAACCAGGCCACAGGGGAACAAGACAGGGTGCTATGGCTTTCTCTGTCAGAATGTGTATGGCATACAGCTATGTCTGGGGTGACAGTTGTATAATATAAAGGATAAAGCAAAACAAGCTAAATACAAGGGATAGCAAAATGTTCTGATATCAGAGATATGTGCAAAAAGGACAGTGAGTTACAATAATACTGAAAGATTTCACAGTTAACTAAATACTAGGTCCCTGAGAGAACAGCTTCATACTGTGTTTAATTAGACCTGAACAGTAGGCCACCACCAGAAAGACATCCCTTTCTCTCCCCTCAGTTCATTGCTTTTGCTTCTCTCAAGACTCATCAACCCATTTAATCTCTCTCTCATGCTGTACCTAAAAACTGCACCCATACTCATTAGTCCCCTAACAAATCAGCTCATTGGTGGAGGGAAAGGAGATTAATATAGCCACATATCCCTCTTTACCAGGGGGCAATGAAAAAGTTGCCTTTGGGCAGCAGTCTGCAACTAGGCTGGATTACAAACGAGGAACTAAGCTCTGGAAATGCACAGCCTCTGCACCCTTGCTTTCCTAAACATTTCCCCCATATCAACCTTGAATTTGCATTATCTGCTTTAAATTTTTCAATCTGGATGGCTGTAAACATAAAGAAACCATCTTGCTTATGAAGATGTTTTCCCCTCTGGTTCTAGAACTGTAATGAAAAGCTTTCAGACATATCAAGAAATGTCAAAGCCCCATAGAGAATAACTAGCATGGCCACAAGCATGAAGTATGAAATTCTCTTCTTGCAAATCACTGAACAGCTAAACACTGAAATATCAAGTCCTGTGTCAATATCCACAAAAAAGTGGATTATCCACAAAAAGTGTCAACTGCATGTCCAGTTCAAAAAAAAAAAAAAAAAAACCACCAAAATTTATGTTATACAAGCAAAGGCAAAAAAAAGATTAAAAGGAAAACACAATGATGTTTGTTAGGCAGATAAATGGACTATCTTGTAATTTTCACACTAGCCATGGCAGGTGAGTACACAGAGTTCAGCTGGGAGAGAAGACATTATTTAGCACTGAAACAGCAACGGTTCATGCTGCCTCAACCTCAGATATCATAACAATGGCAAGCTTTGACAGTTCTGATTTAGTACTGATAAAGAAACATAAAATAATTAATATCACAATACCACTATGAAGTAAAGTAACATTACTACCATGCAATACAAGTGAAATGGAAGGACTAAAATTGCTGACAGAACGCTTTTCTGGATTTCAGGCATGTAGTAAAAGTTTGCTTTTGTAAGAACAAAATATTTTCTGCAACAAACTGACTCTACCACACAGATAATTTGTTCTTTGACCATACAAAGATTAAGGATGTGACAGCTGAGTGGAACAAAAAATGAAAAATAATGTATTTAATGCAGCTAAATGTACTACAAAACAGGAACTCTTTGGTGCTTAAAAAATACTAACTTATCCACCATATCTCTATTGTAGTCACTATGTAAAAACGCATATGCAAGAAACCCCTTTACCAAAATCTTCTATGGTCATCAGATTAATTCTGGCAACACATTATAAGGTCTTACCCATACTTTTTAAACTGATAGTTTTCTTCTCCAAAACTGCTACATGAAGGTTTCCTCCTCCTTGACAAGTGTGCTAGGCTTTATTTCAGGTTTCACTCACGTGATCTCTATGATTCTGCATGGAGTTTGCTCTGCGGGATGGCAGCAACTGGACCTTGAGGAAATGAACACTGCATAATTCTAGGTGCATCCCCACCCTCAAGTTTCAAGTCTCCACTCAGACAAAAAAACCCCAAAGAAGGACAAGACAGCAGAAGCAACATCCAAGAGAGATGGACTTGGAAAAAAAGAGCATCTGCATTGGGCATCTTAAGCTCACATTTCTGCAGCATGTGCAAATGAAAGCATGACAAGCATTTTGCATAAAGAAGGAGACTGCACAAGCAAAACTTGAAAATGCTTTCTGTAGTGTTACGGGTGAATCTGTATACACAAAACACATGGATTCTGCTTTGCCTTTATGAACTGCTCTCTTTTTATGTCTAACAGCTGCTTTTCACTCTCACAGTTTACTTAACTCTGCTCCTTCCACTGAAAGAGCAGTAACAACCACCAATTTTTCACCCCCCAAAAAAAAGCCAATGAAACACCACAGTAATTAAGAGCTAGTAAGTTACAAGTAAGGTTACTTCAACACAAAATGGCTCTTCTGTTTTCTCTGATAAAGGTGTTAAGTTTGGAAATAAGTAACTTTTACAACAACAAAAAAAAAGTCCAGGCTCCCTTCCGTGACCACTGGGGCACCATGGGGAAGAACACATGGACAGAAGTGCCAAGCCATAGACAGGATGAGAGGCAGAGCTGTCCAGCAGGCCAACAGGCCCCAAGATTGCGGTCAGCCCAGGCTCTGGGAAGTTGGTTAACACAGAAGACAGCCAGCAAAAAAGGCCCTGACCCAGGGCCACCATGGCACAGCAGCAAAGAAGTAATATAGTCAGCCTATGGGCTAAATTAAACAAATTGAGACAAGAAAATTATGTTGAATTTACCCTTCTACTTGTTTCCTTTACATGTCACTTGACAGGTTCTTGTTAGGGTGTAAATCCATCCTGGAGGTGAAGCTTGGGAAACAAATATTAGTAAGCAGAACAGAGCCTGAGGCAGCAACAGCAGTACTGGGATCTGTAGGCTACCCGGCCCCTAACCGGAAGAGTATCAACAGAATGCCCAAGACCAGGGAACACATGAATAAAATGCGTGGTAGCCTCTACAAAAGCCAAAGAAATGTGGAAGCTACAATTACATGGCCCAAACTGCACCTCCTACAGGAAGGGGCAGAGGTGACAGCATCCCTGCAGCTTTGCTTGTCGTGACCTCATATCTGATTCCCTGTTCTGATTTACCCTCTTCTTACTGCCATCCCCACTACTTGACTTTTGGAGGAGGACCCACACAAGTGAAGAGACAAAGCCAGGAAGACCTATCAGACACTGCTCAGACAGAGCACTTTTTAAGAAGAGATAGACCTGTGTATGAAAGCCATGGACAAAACAATCACCTAGGAAGCTCTAACTTCCCTAGGGGAGATCACCTGAATTCACTACGCATCCTTAGGATACATGAAAACCATTTCCTGTCAGACAAAGCATTTCTACCAAACACACCCAAAACAACATTCACAACACAAAATGCCTTCTCTATGCAGAAGGTGCAGCAGTAGAAACACTTCTTGCAAAGGGAAAAGCATTCAATATCGAGAACTACTTTGAACAGAAGAGCTCAGGTTCCTTGGGAAAAAAAAAAAAGCAAAACAAGAAGTATCTACATGTGTTATATATCTAGAGACATTGATTTATCATTGAATTAACTAGGTTGGAAAAGACAATCAAGTCCAACTGTTACCCCAGTACAGACAGAGGCAGAGCAGAATCAGTGCATTTATGCTTAAATTGGAGCGAGGTTATGAGAGTCTAAGCTTTGGTAGAGAGAATATTTGATTATATATCTGGGCTTCCTATGCAAGCCAGCAAAGAATAGACTAGCAGTGTGACAGGCATATTCCACCCTTCAGATCTGTACATCAGAAACACAGAGCTCCCGCTCTGCCTGCAAATGTGAGTGCCTACAGACCTCAGTGATCGTGCAGTTTCAGCAGCAGATCTTAATGAAACACTTTGGAACAGATGCTGCTAAGAAACAGCATTGGCAGCAGTCATTTACATAAATCTTAATCCTCTTCCAGAAAAGAGGAAACTCTTCAAAGGACAGGAGACAGGAGGCTGATGTTCCCACTGCTGCCTCCAGAGAGTACACAGATGACTGGCTCTAACCCACAGCCCTGCATGGCTCTAACAGTGCACATCAGGGACTCTTTAAGAAATCTACCCAGTAAAAACAGTTAATGGAACCATATATTCTAATTTCAAAGTGCCGCAGCACTGATGGATTAAAAACATGACAGCATAAAAATGCCATTCATTTTTCTTTCAAGCCTACTAAATATTTCTGAGTTCCCACTGAGACCAGAAGTCTTAAATCATAAAGGAAGACCTGAATTAAACCTGATTCTCCCTCAGACATACTTTTTTCCATGTTAGTTGAACACAAGTGCTCAAAGGTTTATTCTAAGGTGAAATCAATGGAGAAGTAGTCCGACAAATAAACCCTCTGAAGAATAAAATGTAGAATGTTATCTTGATCTGACTTAAATTCCTTGAACCTGAAAAAGTGCCCCTGGTGTCTCCCTGCAACAAAGACTTCTGTTTCATGATGATTTAGCAGTTATAAGTATATGAAAAATGAGGTATATAAATTAAAGCAATCTTAGGAACAGATACAAGTGTTTGTTTAACATGCTTCAATACACTTTAACACATTTTATGGATGTTATGCAAACCCAGGTAGGTAAGAGTTGTTACAATTTAGGATAAAAGTGATTTACAGTTTGTATTGTAAGAAAAGAAGCATATGAGATTAAAAAGAATAAGTTTCTTTTTTCTTTATTTTTTTTTATTATAGATCCATCAAACTTTATTGATTTCTAAAGAAATTGTTCACAATTTAAATGTCATTAGTGAGGGGAGAAAGGGACTTGCTGAGCTATGAAATAATTAGCAACTTCCTTCCTTCTTCCTGTAGGAGGAAAAATTGCCATAAATGCCAATGTCAGTACAGACTGACACAGATCTTCTTAGTTTATGTGTTAGCTAGCTTTTAAACTGTTAGTACGAAAGTGTGGTATGTACTGGCTTTGGGTGGAATAGTAGCTAATTTTCCTCATAACAGCTTACATGGTGCTGTATGTTGGCTATGTGTCCAGAATGGTGCCGATAACATGGAGATATTTTTGTTATTCCTGAGAATCAAGGCTAATCCTGCTTCTCCTGCTGCCTCAGCAGCAAGTAGCCTGGCAGTGGGCAGGAGTTTTTGGGGGCATAGCACATCTGACCCAAGGAATCCCACTGGATGCGGGGAGCTTCCCGACATTGTGCAACAGGTACAGTGTCAGGAGGCAGTTCATAACTATATGCTGTAAACTTAGGTATCTTCTCTCAGTACAAATGTCTCTAAATTCCAGTATTTCTGTAAATCTTCAGATACATCCAGATCCACTTTTCCCATCTCTTGTTTCCATTTTAACTCATGCAGGTCTCGGCAAGACTGTACGTCTCCAATTTAAAAGGAAGTTCGAAAAGCATCAAGGATACTACCTTTCAGTGATGCCCAGTCTTGCTTGGTGTTTTTACTTTTCGAATGCCATAAGAGTTGCCTTTAAAATATGAATTACAGGAACAGCAACAGGAACATACTTCACTGCAGCTCCTGACGGTAGCTCCTATCACCATCCCTACTTACTTCTGCAGACGTTGTTCTGAATCCTTACCTAAACATCCCCCGCTGTAACCTCTTTTATATGAGTAAATTTACATGAATCATGATTGCAATCCATATTTAAAATCCCACTGACAATTAGACAGATGTTACAAATCTCTTCCTCATCTTTATGCATGCAAATACGCAAGTATTTAATTCCCAGACTGCAGCCAAAAAGTAAAGTATTTTAATAAGAAATCTAAACTGTGTACATCCAAAAGCTATTCTATAATTAACAGAGTTTTAATTTGTTTGCCCGAAATGAAAATGCTAGTTCAGCCAAGAGCTAGACCTAGTGATTGCTATTATAGTTTGCAACCAGGCTCATGAGTTATAGGGATACAAATTAATTTAAAAGCAAATTTGAATCTGATTACGGTACACAGCGTGGCCACTGTTAAAAATGTCCTATGAATTTATCCGACTAATGTTTTAGAGGCTGTTTTCCTAAGTGACTATCAATCTTGAGTTTTCTCTCTTTTATAAAGTAAAATCTAAAATGGGCCAGTTATTCTGAGACTAATAAAGACTATGATTTTACCCATACGATTAAAGAGTATAAGACCTTTATAAGAACTGGAGGCCTCATGGTTTTGATTAAGAATTTGATGGCTGGCAAGAGAGAGGTAATGTTTCATGTACCTGTACATATGGACTTCTGTTCATAATGCATGTTGACAAAAACTGCCTCACCCTGCACAGCTGCACTGAACACATACACAATTACACACAGCTCTGATTTTCACTCTATTTTATTTTTCTGTAGCCTGTTTTGTCCCAGTAAATACAACAACAAAATATATTTTTTCCTTTACTCCTTGACTCTTTTACAATATGGAATGGTATATTTCTTCAGAATTTAGCTGATTTTAAAATCCTCTCCTTTTTTCTTAAGAGGGATTCTTTTTTTCCCCCACAAGACATGAACTTTTCCTCACATGCTCTTATTGGCAGCATTTTCTCTCTGACTCAAGCGCTCACATTTGCCTTTCCATTTCCCTTCTCAAAGTACATGCATATTATCTTGTCTTTTCCTCTGACCTTTGTACCAGCATTAGCCATTTTCAGCTCCCCATTCTCCCCCAGTTTCTCTGCCTCTTTGTTACCCCTTTCTCTACCCCCGTTCTATCTCTGACTGGGTAGGCCGGCTCCAACACACCCTGCTGAGGACTGTGTTTGTGTTTAGGCTGAGCTACAGTCCCAAGTTGAATTTTCAACCCGCATTGCTTCCGGAAGGTGTGAAGCTGGACTTGGGGCACTGAAAGAACAATACCCTGCAGTGTCCCAAAGCACTCCGGTGAAGCCAGGGAGATCCCCTCATGTCACTAAACCTTTGCATTTGTAGTCTTCATAATGAAACAAGTCAACAGCATTCACTGGGTTGTGAGACTTGCACCAAAGCTACAGATAGTGCAAGACTTGCACAATCATGTTGCTTTAAAATTGACCTAACAGCATTTCTCATTGAGATCTGCAGATGTCCATGCTGATACAGCTGTATGTCACCTTTCCCTATTCCATTAAGTAACACCTCAAACGTGATTTCAAGTATCTGAATGTAAGTATATGCACTCATACAGTACAGATACTTGGGTTCATAAACTCATGATTGGATTACATTGTTTCATCAAGGCAGTACCCATCTGTGAAATATAATACAGTTTAGACCTTCTCCATTATCTCTAATCTTTTTGAAAAATACCACCTGAGAAGGAGAACACATGAGACTAGAAACTGATTATAAATCATGCTGCACCAAGGCAGCTTAAGGTTAAGTTGTAAGAAAAAGATACATCTATTTGGGAATCAGCATATCAGCATACTCAGAATTTACCAGGGGAAAAAAAAAAAAAAAAAAAAAAGGCAAGCAAGCTGTTATTTTTCTCTACTGAAGAAATACATCCTCGATGACAAGGGCTTGATGTATCCTTCACAATTCAGCAGCTCACACAGACGGTTTGCTGAAGCTGTAACTGTCGTTTTATTCAAAACACCACAGTGAGGCAAGAATCTCACAACTACTTTGTATTAAGAGATGGATTTAGAGCAAAAATCCACTGAAAAATACATGAACCCATGTCAGCTGACATCAGATGAGTTTCACTTCACAAAAGGAACTCATCAGCTGATGCAGGAGACAGAAGTTTGAATGATCTTTAAAGTCTTTTGTCATCTTCGTTCCTAAACAGCCATGTCCCCTGAGGACCTATGTCTTGGCTCTGGAGCCTGAATCCAAGATGCCAACATCCAAACAGTCTTACACAATCACTCATAGGCATACAAAAGGATTTATGGATAGTGAGATGAAATTTTAGAAGCCTCCATCACTAAATGACAAACAAGAAGGGGCCTGGACAACATGGAGGTCGTTAGAAATGTTTAGGCTCTGTTTTCAGGCCAGGGAAGACTAACTGTGGGATTGGATGGACTGTGGAGTCTCATTGTTGTAGCTCTCCTATGGAACGAGAGCAAGAGCATATACTAAGAAAGGAAAGGGAGCACTGTCACAAAGCATTCAGACATATTTTGGAACAAAAAAGGCTGGCATAGATACATAATGCTTCACAACTCTAGACAGGAGGCAAGCACCTAAATTCCCTGGGAGTGCATGTCCTGACACAAGCCTGGCAGCTTTTCCTACTGGGCATCTCAGGACATTCCCTTTGCAAAGCCTCACCTCAGCAGACTGTCAGTCCTGCTGGGAGATAGATCCCCACATCAGCACCTCCAATGCACAGGAAAACAGATACAGGCCAGTATCAGATACAGGCCCACCTTGCAAGGCAGGTGCTGCAAGACAAATGAATTTCACTTGATGGATACTTGGAGAATGGTTCAAAAGGCCACCAAGCCTAAGTTTCTCTGCTGCAGTCATCGCACTGCCTTGTTACTAGTACACAGGCGCTTGCTTGGCATGCTCATCCATCTTCACTTTCAGGGGAAAATAAAGTTCTTGTAGATTTTATTCTAAAAGATTAATGTTTTTTACCATTCTGTTTCTCAAGATACCTCTGCAAGGTCATTTGCCATTTTACTGGTGGAAGTGTGAAGCAGCTTGCTATCAAAGCTGAAAGTTCCGTGACCTAACTTCCCATTGTCAATACAAATACATGTGCTTGTATCAGGAACATAAATATGGCATGTTACACGCTGGAGAATCCTGATGAAATCTCAGACAAGTAGAATACCTCATAAATGCATTTAACGGACAGTTCACTTGACAGCTATTCTCCTCTCAAAATGCTACTGGCCATGTGTGGCAGTCAGTGTTAATGAAAATAATACTACTAACGGAATTCACTAAGTACCAGAAGCCTCTGTATATAAAGAAGCCTCTGTAAATAAATATACACTATGTCTAAACAGAAGGAGAGTTTTTGCTAGATAGATGGCCAGGCACATACCCAGGGTTATGTTCTTTGAGTGTAAATAAAACCAGTATCATTGTTTCACCTTTATGCAGATGACTGCAGCTACAGGTATTAAGATGGCAAAACACACTAAAGCAATTGAACTATAAATGGAATTCTTATAAAATAAAATTTGGCCAAACATTAAACATTTGCCTCAATTACTCCAATAATCTCTAACTTAAATAAATGGACTGATAAAGGTAAAATATGACCACATAAAGGAAAACAAACTGTGCTTTCTCTTTGGTTAGGCTAATGCCATTTCATCTCACCCGTTTACATAGCCTAGCGGCAAAGGGTAACAGTTTAAATGTAGAAACCTTTTATGTATTGTATTTCAGTCAAAATATCAATCAGCAGCAAAATGAAAATGCTTATGGGATAATCTCCTGAAACTTATCAAGTACAAGAATAAAAACCTCAGCAGTTCTGACTGATTGACTTCAAAATAGAAATAATCTATGCAGGAAAGTCCCAATATCACCCCAGCTCACTCAGCCTTTACCTCATACGTCAAAGATTTTTCAGTAGAGTATATTATCTAGTTAATCATGAGCACATTGCAATCATTAGACACTGAAATCACTGAAGTTTGAGAGCTGTAAAAGATTCTCACTGAGTAGCAGCTAATGTCCCTGCCACGTACTGCCACTGCAGAGCCATGGGCAGCACCCAACAAGGAACTTCAAAATACCAGGGACAGAATGGCTCAACTGTTCTACCTGCCTGAGCCTTGAATGCACGTCAGTCAGATGCATAAATTGTTGGGGGGGCTAAATTTTATTTAGAAATACTAGAATAAGGTGTGGTATCGATCATTCTCAGCCCTTCAAAATAAAATCAAACAAAACCTGGCATTATCTCTGAAGGAAATAACATTAATATGTAAGCCACCCAGCTTCAAACTCCTGCCAGAATTATTCATTACCATCAAAAATAAATTATAAACAATTCTGAGAGAAAATTCACAGAGGTAAATGCATAATGAGAAAACAGATATTTACATTGTGCTTCTCATCTTTAAACGTATATTAATTGCAGATGAAAGCAAATGGCAACAAATTACATCTTATTCTGTCTTTACTGTTCAACGCACAATCTCTTTAATAAAGATGTGTTTATTAAAGAGATCTTTAATAAAGATGCCACGCAGAGCCAGACTTTGTGCTGATGCAACTCAGAGCTGAATGCCGACCTGTACTCTTTCATTCCCCTACTCTCTCCACATTTCTCTTCTACAGTCCTTCATGCAACAGCAGCAACAACATAAAGGGAACAGTGACCCTCCTTCTGTGACAAGGCTCTGCCCCGTTCTGTCACACACTAGCGCTCTCCCAAGCAATCTTGCAAAGCCTCTGCCACCCTCTTGGCCATTGTGGCAGGTTACCAGGAAACTGGGGGGCGAAACTCATTTGCATCAACATTTAAAACACTCATACAGATTCGAATCAGAGAAAAATGGAAAAAAAAAAAAAAAAAAAATAGAGATCTCATTATGGAAAGCTCAGATGTTTTCAGAGCTTTAAATCCTCTGAGGAAGAAGAAAAGAAGGAATGCTAAAGAGAAGCTGACACCACTTGCCTAAAACCAATGTGTATACAAGCACTGGATGTGGTCTGGAGTGGCTGCATATGCTGCAGGTTTGTACATGCTAGGTTACTGCACAAAATTAGCAGTGGAAAGGAGATACTCTCTGCTTAGCTACCCTCCAGGAGAAAGTATTTTAAGCTTAACCTGAAGGACTCCAACCCCTCTAGGAAGCAAAGGCAATGAGAAAATTCTGTGATCCATCTCCAACTCCTTTTTACCAAATTTCAGGGATAACTGAACTCACAGGCTTCCCCCCATCTGCCTGATGCACTTTTTGATGGCAACAAAGATTCCACCTCAGCTCCACACACACACACACCCCCCTTCCCTTACTTTGTTGAAGTAGTTAACTATTTATTTTACCTGACCTGACTCCCGCCGATCTGCCCCGTGGAGATACGCTGCCTGTCAGCCTGCCGCCAGCCACCCTTGTCCTGACACGGGAGGAAGCGCACGCTCCCATGGCAGGCTTCCGGGTCCTGCCCCACAGCCCCGGCCCCCAAATCTCTCTGATCCACGATGGTCACTTCAGGTAGACCCTTTTGGCCCAGTACTGGGCACTGGTGAGGCCACGCCTTGAACACTGTGCTCAGTTCTGGGCCACTCACTGCAAGAGAGATATTGAGGCACTAGAGCGAGTCCAGAGAAGGGCAATGGAGCTGGTGAAGGGTCTGGAGCACAACTGTGATGGGGAACGGCTGAGGGAACTGGGGGGTTTAGGGCGGAGAAGAGAAGGCTCGGGGGGACCTTATGGCTCTCTACAACTGCCAGAAAAGAGGTTGTAGTGAGGCAGGGATCAGTCTCTTCTACCAACTAGCAAGTGCTAGCCTCAAGCGGCATCAGGGGAGGTTTAGGTTGGATATTAGGAAAAATTTCTTCACAGAGAAGGTGCTCAAGCATTGGAACAAGCTGCCCAGGGCAGTGGTGGAATCAGTATCCCTGGAAGTGTTCAAAATCCATGTAGATGAGACCCTTAGTGACATGGTTTGGTGGTGGACTTGGCAGTCCTGGGGTAGAGGTTGGACTTGGTGACCCTAGAGGTCTTTTCCAACCTGCTTGATTCTGCGATTGATTCAATGCTTCTATGATCCCAGTGCTATATCAACCAAGGCACATATCCTGTGCCTTTGGGGCTGGTGATATTCTCAACAGGCAAACGGTTTTCATGCCCAATCCTTAAAAAACATACCAAAATAATACAGCTCACGCTGGTGAAATCCCATCTACAGGTTGGCAACAGATTAATCTTTCATCCATCACTTTCATCATTACACATCAAGGCAGAAGCCAATAAAGGACAACCTTAAACAGTATCACAGAGGGCAAAAACTCACCCTCAACCAATTTTATTAGGGGACACACCAATGAGAAGGTCATTGCAAAGGCAAAGTACTGACCACCTCAGAAGTTCAAAATGACAGTTAATAGCACCATGCACGTAAGGAACTGTGCTCTGTTACTGACAGAAATATCAAAAAGTTTTCTATATATGGGGGAACAGAATTAAAAAAAATTACTGGAGAGACACTCCCAAAGATCAATAAAGAGTGCTTTTTAAAGAGTAAGTAGCCTATAAGGTGAAGAATGGGAACTGTATAAAGTAACTTTTTTATTGTTAACTTTGCTGTTTGATTTAAAACATTTTCTATAACGCACAAAGAGCATCAAATGTTATTGGCTCAATCTAAACTGCATTTTTACAACTGCACAGCATCTGCAGTGAAAAATCCCAAATACATACTATTTCTAAACATTTCTGTTCAGTCCTACTTAGGTACAACAGAAGTCACAAAAATAACCCAGCTAAAAAATATTTTCAAACTTAAATCATCAAACAACTCAGGCTGCAGCTGCAATTATTTCAGCAGTGATTTCTTCCCTAGCCACCCACATATTAGACACCAAAACCAGAATAATAAACAGCAGCTAACATGTGATTGCTCTGATCAACAGTGTGAGCACCTTTTTTTGACTCTGGTGAAACTTCCCAAGAACCTAAACAAGCATTTATTAAGAAGTGTATATATATATATATATATATATATATATAAGCTGGTAGATATGTGATCTATAGCTGCTCCGTGTTCCTAACCTGCATAGTACAGTTGTTTAATACCAATTATTTCATATCTGCGTATGAACACAACAGATACCACCAGTTTTTGTAAAGCACCTCTGGAAAACAAAGGGCCAGAAAAAAGAAGGGTGGGAAAGGGCAAATTGGAAAGGAATGGAAAGACAATTTTCAGGAGCCTGTGCTCTGCAGCAGCATGGCCGAAATGGGTATGGCCATTTCACACCAAGGTTGGTGTGAAACTTCTCTAAATTATGCAGATTAAAGTCATCATTATCTCTCAAGGAAGGGTGCAGAGTGGTATTCTGTGGGACAAGATCTTCCCTGTGCCAGAAGGATCCTGTGGGAACCTACATTGCAGACAAACAGATAAGCTCTTTGTCAAGCTCACCTTAGCACTGGAAATAAGAAAGGAGACTACTGTGATGTCTTGGCTTGTGCCTTTTCCCACAGGGCTGCACCACATGCAAACCTGAGACTCAAGCACCACACAGCTGAGAACAGCTGTTTGCTATGCACAGAAACTTCTCAAGTCTCTGCTACCAGGCATCTCTGCCCCATTTTAGTCTGCCTCATTCTGCCCCAATATGAGCCACTCCAAAAGAACTTTATTTATAGCTCACTCTTTCAGCTTCCATGAAATCCATCCTTACCTGTCACCTAAGATGCAAACACACGTAATGCGTAACGTCACTTTGGTATGTAACTAATCATGCATAGATTAAACTATGCTATTACAAGTCAATGAAGATAACATACTGCATTTATATTTAGCTTTGTTCTAGTCAAACTTCCTTAACAAGGTGACTATAATTATAGACAGGTCCTCAGTGCTGTAAGTTGGCACAACTTTACTGAATTCCCAGGCAACTTGTCAATTTAAATTAGCTGAGAATATGGTAATCATGTTATATCACATGAAGCACAACAGAGAAGTAACTTGGGACAAAATACAGATGGGAATACACTGTAAGCAGCCAGAGTAGTGGTGAAATGCTCATTAGCAGCAGCAATTTATGATTATTTGCTCAGCACTTATGTCAGAAGTTCTGCAACTGTTACATACACTGAAATACACTGGAAATACCTTTCAGAAATTGTCACCTTTCACAGTGCTATTTCAGTCAAGGACTTGACCCACTGTGTTGTCAGATGCTTATGCCTTACTAATAGGGGGAAAAAGGAAGGATTTTGCAGCCAGGGTAAAAGATTTCCTTCACCTCAAATGACAATCCGCTTATGTCATAGAATCAGAAAATCATAGAATAGTTAGGGTTGGAAAGGACCTTAAGATCATCTAGTTCCAACCCCCCTACCATGGGCAGGGACATCTCACACTAAACCATATCACCCAAGGCTATGTCCAACCTGGCCTTGAACACCACCAGGCATGGCGCATTCACAACTACTGTGGGCAACCCATTCCAGTGCCTCACTACCCTTACATTAAAGAACTTCTTCCTTATATCCAATCTAAACTTTTAAGTCTTAAGTTTGAACCCACTACCCCTTGTCCTACCACTACAGTACCTAATGAAGAGTCCCTCCCCAGCATCCTTACAGGCCCCCTTCAGATATTGGAAGGCTGCTATGAGGTCTCCACGCAGCCTTCTCTTCTCCAGGCTGAACA
>JANRGW010024543.1:0-37492 GCA_024733675.1 Psilopsiagon aymara | reverse complement strand
GTCCCTGCCCATGGCAGGGGGGTTGGAACTAGATGATCTTAAGGTCCTTTCCAACCCCAACTATTCTATGATTCTATTCCATGGTTCTACTTTCTTATAGCTGTCTGTGTGTACACATTTTCCCCAAAGAAAATATTTGGTAGGTTGCTCTTTTTCTATGGACTAAAAAGCTATTCCTCATAACTTCAGTTTACTGTAGTAAAGGGCCATGAACACATGTGATAAAGCTGTATAATGACAACTATGTACATCCTAGCATGACTGTAATATTAGAGGATGCAGAATATGCTACTGAAACTGCCCTGAGACACCTAGACTGATCCAAAGTCTCAGCTTGTGGGAGAGCAGGAGTATATAAACCCAGAACTAATGCAACTAGCCTGGCATTATTCTCCTCTGCAAACAGTGGTCTCCCACTATTTTTTGCTGAATTAGTACATTAAAGTTACTTTTATAAATAATAATTACATGCAATAGTTTCGTTTTGTCTCTGAAAAAAATTGCCATAACCCTTTAAATGATTGAAGCAGCCAGTACACTGTTCTAAGCAGTTACATCATGGTTAGGTTTAAGCACATAGTAGAATTTGCTGTATTTGTTTTAGAAAAGTTCTTAAGTTTCCAAGAATTAAATGGGATTTGAGCTCTGACATGGTTTAAGCCCAGCCTATAACCCAGAACCATGCAGCCGCTCTCTCACTCACTTCCTTATTCCCCCGCTCCCAGAGGGATGGAAAAGAGAATCAGAAGAATGTAACTCCCACAGGTTGAGATAAGAACAGTCCAGTAACTAAGGTATAACATAAACCACTGCTGCTACCACCAATAATAACAACGATAAGGAAAATAACAAGGGGAAGAGAATACACCCCCCTCACCACCAGCTGACCGATACCCAGCCTGACGTAAGCAGTGATCTAGCCCTTCCAAGTTAATGCCCCCAGTTTGTATAGTGGGCATGACCTGCTATATAGTGGACATAACATACCTCTTTGGCTATTTTGGGCCAAGTGTTCTGTCTCTGCTTCCTCCTGGATTCACCTCTTCCCTGACAGAGCATGAGATTGAGAAAGTCCATGATTGGAGTAATCATTACTTAGCAGCAACTAAAACCACCTGTGTTATCAGCCATGTTCCCAGGCTGAAAGTCAAAACCACAGCACTGCACCAGCTACTAAGAAGGAGAAAAAGGACTGATACTGCTGAACCCAGGACAAGCTTTTATGTTCTTTCCTGAATTTGAGTCTTTTTGAGTTTTATTCTATCAAATGCAAAATCTTTATCCATACCTTTATAAAACATATCTATTTTAAAGCTGAAATGAGCCATTAGGGCATATAGTCCAACCTGGCCTATAATAAACCAAAGAATTCCCCCAGATATGCCAGTAAGGTAAAACATATTATATAAACTACTAGGTTAAAAGAAGTAAAGCACTTAAGCAGCTGAGGAAGAAGAATCTCATTTTAACATGATACATTAAGGCAATATGATATTGATATAAAATACAAACCATACATGGAGCTCTTACTCAAGTAGTAAGGCATTTTCAAACAGTGGATAGTAATAATTCCTAGCTAAATGGAATCTCTTTGCACTTTTTAAGCATTAGGAAAGAACAGAGAATGATGTAGCCTAAAAGTCTTTAATGAAGAGATTTCCTTCCAGATGCCACTGCAACTTGCTTTGGGGATCAAAAAAATTACCAACTGGTGTAATATTTTTTGATGACCACTTCTTTTCTTTGCAGATTCTTCTAGAGTCCTCTGTATGCATTGTTATAGGATGAGATCAGCTTCCAGTTGTGCAATTAGGAATGTGGATAACATCTGCCACATTTAGTTTGTTCACTCATGGGAACACTCAAGGAAGTCAAATGCTTAGAGGACTGCTTTGTTTGGAGAAGGGGCAAGGTAAAATATTTTATAATTTTATAATTTCAATAGCTAAGCCTACATGTTTACATTAGGGAAGGCAGGATGAATAAACATGCCTGCACCTGATGAGAAAATGATGCAGCTTATGAGATACTCTATTCCTGTAAGTTTTTATGCCTCAAACTCAGATCAGCCCCCTTCATCACTACTTCATCAGAATAATTAGGAAATTTTCTGAAGTGGTAGGCAATTTGCCCCAGTGCCAGTGCCACCTGTTTGGTTTGGTTTTGTTGCTTTTTTCCTACCGTGCTGTAAAAGCCTTGTGGAGGCAATTCAAACTTCCATAGAGATAGAAATGAGAGAGGTATTGAATTGAAGGTATTGCCAACAATTTCAGAACTATTAGCAATATTGGAACCCTATACCCTTTCCACAAAGCGTGTAAGCAGGATCCATATTTTCAGTTAGCGTCAAAACTTTTGTTTGTTTCAGGAAAGTTACAAGAGGCAAACATGATTACTCTACAGGAATATGCATCCTTTGTACCCACTAATTAACAGAGAAGAAAATGAAGAATGCAAAGATATTCCCACATGTAGCTGGACATTAAGTTTTACTTTTTACTTTTCATTTTTATTTTTTTTTTTTCTAACCAACGAAAGTCTCCCAGCTTCTAATAACTTTTTCTTTTTTCTATATCACTCATACTGTCACTGCAAAACACTGATCAAAACAGCCCTGGATGATTACCAGAAAATTTTTTTGATGGTTTGTCTCAGTTCCAATGATAAGGACTCAGTAATGAAAGTACAACAGTAAGATCTCAGAGAAGACATCAACCTCTGACAAGAAAGCTCCAGGAATACCTTCCCTGCTTTGCCTGTGCAGCTACAGCGCTAATGATAGGTCCATCCTCCACTCAAATACAGAACACAGTAAGACTCGAAGGCTGCACGCACTTCTTCTCATGCTGAAATATGAAGGTGGAGAAAAGCAGCAGACAACACACTGTTAGATCTTCTCTGTGCTTGAGTAAGGACAGCATCAAGGCCTTTATTCATTGCATCCCAGGGCTGGGGGAATGACTGTTGTGGGGGACTTCTCCAAATCAGACAAAAAGACAAAAGCTAATCTGTGTCTCTGTCATGACACTAATAATGCAATCAGTTAGATCATAGTAAAAATACTTTTCTAGTAAACCAGAGCCTGATAAAGTCAGGTCCACTTACAAGGGTTTTGCTGGTTTTTGGGGTTTTTTTTTCATTTACCAGTAATTTAGTCCTCTGTTGGTATCCTAGATACAATTATACTTCTCATAGAGTTATGATTTCTATATGATTTTCAGGGACCCTTCATATTTTGATCAAACAGGGAAAAGCCTAAAGGACCCTTTAGTTAGTGATAAAATAGAGAAATAGAAGAACTAAAAATGTCTGGAAGAGTTCCAAATTAAAATAGAAACAAAATGCTTGCAAAAAATGCCATTATTTTAAAATATGAAGGTTACCAAATTTTATTCAATACATAACTGAATTGATAGTTTCAGGGTATAACAGAAAATTCAGAGACTTAAGTTTCATATATATTTATGTAGTGGTCAAATGACATTTGTTGTGGAATATTTGCTTTCCCTCTGTTATAGCTCAAAATGTGTATATGCTTATATGCACTCACACATCAGTATTAGATGAAGAATAAAAATATATCACAAGGCAGGTATCCGTAGTTCTTTGATTTTTTTGAACACTCACAATGTACACCATGACATATTTTAACCAAATTTTGTTTGGAAAGTAATTTTGGAAGTATGGTATGCAAATACAATCCCTTAATAAAATACACAAGGTTTCTGTATGTTCTAACCATACCATAACATTTTCATATACTCTCCTACATACAGGTAGAATTTAAATGCCTTTGTTTCAAGATTTTTTTGTGTGTTTGTTCCTAATACTTCAGTTACTGATATCATCAAATGTTTCCCCTGCAATGATATTTTATTCTGCGATCCTGAACTCTACCTTTTAGTTTCAGGCTACTTGATTTCATTGGATGTGTTCTCTAGCCTTTCAAGTTTATTTGTATTGGGCAAGAAGCCAATGGGGTTAATGCACAGAAACCAGGTAACTGTCAGGACTACTGCAGCAGCATGTCTAATTTTGTTGTGTTAAAGCTGTCACAAAACACTAAGTAAGAGATTATATGAAGTATGTGTAGGGCAAATAGTTTATAATGTAACAAAGTAATAAAATTTTGAACACGCTAAAACATGATCTCTTTTTTTCCTCCCCTCTCCCCAACCCCACCATTTTTCCTGGTTCATTCATGTTATTCCCCATTTTTTTCTAAATCATTGCTGAAAATCCAAGCGGAGATATGAACTCTTGTCTGTCTGTCTATCCACTTATATACATATATACATATATAAAGTGTTTTCCATGAATGTCACAAAGATCCTTTATGTATTTGTGTTCACTTGGTTATTTTTTTAATGCTTCTGGGGAAGAAAATAACTGACAACTTCAGTGTACTTCATGGATAACAGAGAAGTTTTAATCTCACTTAGGTCCTCCAAATGTTACAGCAATACAATTAAATCTTAAATGGAGATACTTCTTTGACCCTAGAGAGGCACGAATACATTTTTAGCTCCATTTTATGAATAAAATATTCATTAGTAATAGAGTGTTATGCCATGTTCATTTCAAAAAATAGAAGCTGCAGGAAAGAGTGCAGTCTGTATGAAGAACCGTGGAAACGGAAAGCGATAGCGAAGATGATATTGCTGTACAGATTCTCTAAGACGTCTCGAGAGGTAGCACTTCTCTGTGGAGCAATTAAAATCAGGACATAGAATAAGTAGTTGCAGAAGTATCTATACAAGAGAGTGCAACTAGATATCAATGAATTTACCTACATTATTGAGTGATTTGGCTATCATTTTGTACTGATCCCACAACCCAGTCATTCACAGCTCACATAGGTTCATACTACTCCAGGAGGTGTGGAATGAAGGCTGAAGGAAATATCTGGTGCAGGTTTGAAGGCTGACAAGATCTCACACTCTTGAGTCTGGTCCAGTGTTTTACTATTAAAAATAAAGACACCCTCAAGTGCAGAAGGTAGTCTCTGCTGACTACTACTCCCTTCATCTTAATAAACTGCCTCTGGTATTGAGACAGCGTGAAAAAACTTTCTTTCCCTCCAAAAAAACCTACATGAAATAGGTACTGTGGTAGGCTGTTTGCTCCAAACTCACTACTGTTGTGTTTTGCTCTTGAATTTAACATGCAGATTTAACCTGATTAACCATAATCTGAGGGTCAAAGACATATGGTGGCACATGAAAGGGCAGCTGTCAGTGAGACAATGTTTGCCTGAAAGACCCCAACTGTGGCAGTGTTGCAGATCTTTCAAGGAAGCTTCTGCTCCTCTCTGCTCTCTAAAAGGCTGGTTCTGAAAATTTCTGCTAACCCTCACAGCTATTGTTGACACAAACAGTATTGTTCTTTCCTTGATCCACTGACAATTTCTTCCCAGGTTTTCTTACGTTTCAAAAAGGGGGAAAGCTTGTGCTGTTCAGCCTTACAGCAAGGGGGTGGGAAAGTTTTTCTTCTGTTGTTTAAACTGTGGTGTTAGCTTTTAGTCTGAATATAGAATCTGACAAAGTCTGTTGCATGGGCTGTGAAAGAAAGAAGGCTAAAACCATGTTGTAACATAAGCTGAATGATCACTTGCATAAATCATATTTTAAGTCAGACTCTTCCCACTGAAAGGATTCTGGAACCCAGGAAACAGAATGGGGTAAAGAATTTCCCTCCCTCCTTCATTCTTCTTTAGTTCCCTGATAACAGTATTAACTGAGTGGCAGCAGCTTACAATGCAGGAGTACTGATCAGCTGCAATTTGCCCTAATTCTTCCTGCCTCAAAGAAATGAGACAACCCAGGCTGACAAAATGTGGCCCTAGAGTTCCCCAGGGAAAGTCAAGCTGGAAATGCTGTAATGTAGAGTTGGACTTTAAAAGTCTGAGGGAGATGCAAGCTGAGACTCAGGTGGCAGTTTCTGATCTGTAGCTAATGCATTGTAGTTTCAGCCTGATTAAAGCACTAAGCCACTTGTACAGATTCTCAGTAATGTAAAGGTACAAAACCAGATAATCAAAGAAAATACAGTAAAAATAGGTATCTCTAAAAATTTAGTTCCTTTAGCATTCCCTAACAAGATTCTTGAAGATCATTGTAACTGGCTCAATGCATTTTATTTCAGCCTCTGTACAATTACGCATTAAAAACACAGAATTTAGAATATCCATGGAGGAGTTAGTTTTACTTGTAGAATTTTGGGAAAACATAGAACCCGGAGTTGCTTTAATTTTACAATAATAGCTTACCAACCATGTTAATAATTAATTACATGTATTTTTTTTTATTATTATTTTTTACACAAGCATTTAATAAACACTTAAGATCAGAAAACTGCAACTACAGGCTTGGAAAATGTTCTCAGCTGTACTCATATAAGTGAGTTATTGGCTTTTGAACTGAATTCAGTAACAAAAAAAAGCTTTTGGTTATGTAGATTTCAGAAATTAGAGACATGAAAGTGTCTATTAGGGCTACAACAAGCCTGGCATAAGGAATCATTGCATCATGTTGCTGAAATAGTTAACAAGTAATTTGGCTCACCACTGGGAAGTAATTTCTCCTATTTGTGTGAGGCTAGAGCTAGCATTTAACCTTGAAGAAATATTTCATTCAAAAAATCTGTTCATAGACTTCTGATATTTAAAGGAATTCATAAACTGTAACAAAGCTATTTCAGCAGAAGTATTGAAATGGGAAAAAAGACTTTTCATCCTGCATTCATCTGCCATTGTCAAAATTCAGAAAATTCTTTACATTTTACTACCAAGAAAACCACATAAGTACTAGCTTTGTTGAGAAGAAGAGGACGCTGAATATTATACAAGACTCTTAACAGTTTGTTTCCTTCCGGTACCATGATTTTGCATTTGAATTTGACCCAAGAGATGTGCTGAGAAGCGTTCAGGTGGTAAAAAAGAGCTTTCTGTGAAACCGTCATGTTTTGGACTCATTTTAATAGGCATTGGTTTCATGTCAAAGAGATACTTCACATTTGTTACAACTGGCAGCTTTTCTTTTTGCTTCTGTTTTTCCTTTTTTGGAAGTTTTGATTGGAGCTGCAGCAAGCTTGTCACCAGAGGCACAGGCTCAAACCCTTTCAGTTTTACAAACCCTCTGCAATTTGCTTGGTAGGAAACTGGCACCAAAATTGTGCCACTGAACTAATGAGAAATAAAAACTACTGAAACTGTGGAATTCTGGACACCTTCATGTTAACTGTTCAGACTGAGATCACTGCATGATCTTCCTTATTCCATATGTGGGTTTTAGTTCAATTCTCCTTGGAAACATGATTCACGCAGCTGTGTTACTTTATCTGCCGGTTGCCCTATCCTAATGCTTTTTTTTCTTTTTGTTATTGGTTATATTCAAACTCAAATGTAGTGATGCAAAACTTAAGGAAAACTGTGTTTCTGTCAAGTTCATTAAAATCAGTGTAAGCAGAAGAAAGATCCAAATCAGTGTTCCTACTGAGGAACACGTAGTAATATACCTCCTTGGCAGCAGGCTGTTTGCCAGTTGGCACCAGAGTGCGGACCACCTAATCAGCCAGCACTCAGCTCTGGAGCTAGCTGCAGCATGAGCTGCTACCTGTGAGCAAAGGCATCCCAGGCACCAGGAAGGGGAAAGGAGTTACTGTGGTTTGAGGATGGAAATGAAAGCATTTGTGGCCAAAGGATGGAAATCCTTAAGAAATCAGGCTTTTCCTTTTGCATTTCTCACCGACAGCTTAGTTTTATATAGTCCTAAATATCTTATAGTAGAAAGAAGTTAAACACTGGAGTAAAAGGACTGTGCAAACTGAAGTATTTTGAATATAACTGAAAAAAGGAAAAAAAGAATCCACCCTCTCTCTATTTGTATTAGAGTGCTCTCAACTGAAGGAAAACAAAATGAACTAGGGGTTATTCTCCTTTGAAGGCTGTTGATGTCATAGTTTTATTTTCTAGGTGAGCTGTGGGTAATAAGAGATACAATTATATTAAGAGAAAAATATTCATTGGCATTACATGTAATTCTTATATAGGGGTCATTATTTCTAAAATATATTTCAGAATCTCATAGGTAAAACTCAATCTGAAGCCGTCCATGCTAAGATAAAAGCTCTTCAGCACAGTAGAAGACTTAGGAGTATTTTATATTTGTTTGATATTGTGCAGTTATAAAGGAGCTTTCTTTGCAAAAATATATGAGGGCAGTGGTAAAACACCTGCAGAGAAAACACACTTGAATAATCCTAAACTAATTCATGTTCCTTGCAGGCCCTTTTACTGTGTAGTCATTGTCTCCCATGGAGGCTGTTTGGGTGCATCTCTCATGCAGAATCCTTGCAAGTCACTGACTCTTGGTAAGGCAGGATGGTCCAGTTGAATGTCACAAATTTACCTACACTGTAGCTTTTGGAAATGCCTAACTAAGATAGTTGACAGCTCATGGGAAAAGAGAACTATGTTCCTAATTTTCATTCCAACATTTCCTCTGATGACTGAAGCAAAATCTCACTAAACTTAGAAGTCATAGCCACAAACTTCAAGACATTAGCCTGTAAAAACACTTGCCAAAACTCAAAGGCAGATATGTGCACAAATTACTATCATACATTCTGTGGTGGTAATCCATTACACAGATTTCTCCTCTCCATTAAGAAACTAGTACCTTTTAATGATAATATAAGGCTTAGGCTTTATTAACATTTAATGTTAAATGCTGTTTGTAAGTTTTTAGAATCACATACACATCTGCATGAAATCACTAGCAGACTTTTCTATATCTTCCATGATGAGATGATGAACTGCTGAAAGAGGAGGAAAGAGTTATTGTAGATCTCAAATTTCACTACACATTAAAAAAAATGTCCCCCACCAAATATGAAAAAAAAACAATGAAAAGTTAGTAGGTTGGCTGATCGGCTGATCTGATGATGCTTCTATAAGCTTTGTTGTGAGTTTCAGTGTAATTGACTTAAAAATAAGATTTCCAGGATAAGAACCATAACCTGTTAATGACAAATCAAGAAATTTCCCTTTGTTAAACATCACAAGACTCAGTTTTCATTAGCGAGATAGCTGTTTCACTTTGAAAGTCCTAAGTGATGTAAATGGATGTTTTAATCTTATTCAAATTTTTTGAGAATCCTAATTCATTTACCCACTAATTACTTAGCAAACATTATGCAGTGAAATCAAGAACGGGTGTTAAAACAAAATGTTCTATAATACCTGGCACAATTCCCAGAAATCAAGCTATTTCACACCCTTGATGCCCTGCCAAATATGTTTTTGTTGTCTTCCTCCAACAGTGTAAACAAACATGGTGGTGGTGGCTGGGGGGAAGCCGGAAGACCTTGAGGTCGGACCAGCTTTGTCCTTGTCTACAGCACATCTCCACCCTCTGCTACTCCCAAATGCTTCTGCAGATCTGATTTCCCACATTACTGCAGCAAAAAGGAAGTTTAAAGGAGTTGCGTGTATACTTCATAGGAAGGTAATAAGGCATTGCAAGACTAACTTCACACTTTGCTCATCTGTCAAGGGGGTCTCCCCTTCCCAACAATACCCCAATGTTTTGGTAGGCAGGCTCCAGCCCACTTAGCCAGCAAGGAGGCACGGGTGGAATGTCAGGTATGTCTACAGAGCAAAGCAGTGCAGGCAGCCTGACGCCAGGAGAGAATAGGCAGGTACCTATTGAGTTACAGGATTTCTACAAATCTAATCCACGTGTAATGTGAGACTTATTACAGAGTCAGCCTCTGCCAGGGCTGTGAAAAGTCTGGGGATATGAACAGCCCCAGAAACAATGATCGCAGTTAACTCATTGCAACCCAACATCAGTTGCCCAAAAATAACGCTATCTTACCCTTGTAATTCATTTCTTAAAAGTGATTGCAAGCTGTATCTTATTCAATAGCAAATGCAAGAAATTGCTGATAAGACCATGGGTGACATTTTGTCTACCGTAGTATTACATATTTTTATTGAAGTTTATGGTTATTGACTGATAGGTGTAATATCTGCAATTTAAACGAGCATTTAACATGGAAAGTATTTTTGAATATTTGAAGCAATAAACTCATATTCAGCTGCTAATAATACAAAGAAAAAATCAAATGTTTTGAAATCTTGTTCCAATTAAAATACTTCTTGTTGATTTTTTTGGGGCACATAGGGAATAAACTGCAACATTTTAAAATGGCTGTCTGCTACAAGCCTGCAATGTTGGATAAGAGCTCTGATTACCCATTCTGTACCTACTCATTAGACACCGTTTTAGTCACACACCTCCCATATTGTATATTCTCAGCTAATAAAGTTTCTCATTTGAGATCTGACCTGACACTGTCAAACCATTAAGAACAGCCTCTCTCAATCAATTAACATTTTATTTATATGCCATTGACCATAAGGACAAACTGATTTTATATTGTGATTACTGAGTGCTCACATTTTTACAAATGATTTGCAGTTTTTCAGGTTGTATCTGAAAGACAGAAATTTAGAAATGGTAATAAATGATGTTGAATCCACACTTAGAGCTGTACCTTGCAACAGACTAGTGATTTTGTTCCTGTCCTCAGGCTGTTTAATAGCTACATGACACCTTTAGAAAAGGTCAACTGCTTTGGGGTCTGATATTATCTATTCATCAGTGATACCCATCTGGCTATTTACTGACACATATATTCTACTTTAGCAACCAAAAGCAAAGAAGATTTTGGAAGAATAGTGACCCAGTCATGCTAGAATTTGAAAACTGGTTCAGGCTACATGGAGAATAATTATTTTTCCCAATTTTTAACCATTTTGTGATTGCGAAAATCAGAAATTTAGAGATCATTTGTAATTAATAGTTTTTTTTCTTGCTATTAGAGTTGCAATATAGGAAGACCTTGTTGATTTGTACATAGAATGGGAAAACTCATTTTATATATGATATGCCTGACCCAAGTGATGTGGAAAATTTATGACTTTTATTCTGCATGGTTCACATAATTTGAGGATTACCTGTATCTAAAAATAGAGAAAATGGACATAAGGATTATAAGATGACCAATGACACAGTATGAAGCCTAAAAATTGCTTTAGCTACCTAGGTACTTGATGAGGGCACTGTATTTGTCCAGGGCAAAGAGGAGCTACTCTGGAGTGGAGGAAGCCATGCAAACCAACCAGCTGGATAATGTCAAATAGATGTTTAGTACATGCCTGTGTAAGAAAAATCTTTGCTTAGTAGTAGCTGGACAGCCCACTTGTTCTGTATAGCCTGGAAACACAGTTTCACAGCAATTTTCCAGAGTTGGTAAAAAGATGGAATAAGGACTATGCTCTTCATTCAGCTTCTTCGAGCTGCCACTCAAACTTAGGATTTCAAAACATTACGATCTCACATGTAAAAGCTTCCCATGATCTTTAAGCAGGGACTACCAAAGGCTAAACAGAATGCGATATTTTGGAATATCATTTTCCCTACTTAGATGCAGTTCCAGTATTTCATCCATCTCAACAAGCAATAGTAGAGCTATTTATTTCTTTCTGACCAAAAAAATAGTAATGAAAGATCAAAGCAGTGCAGCTTCTTGATACATATTTGGTAGCTGCAAATGCTCACATATTTGTTTTCTTACAATTTTCTACAGTCTATCTTAGTAGAAACTTCTAACCTCATTTGCTGGAGATCCAGATTAAAGTTGTTGCTAACATTTAGGTTGTCACATGAGGTCTCAGATTTTCTAGCATTCTTTAGTCCTCCTTTTGATTACTATTATCTCTGCTTAACCTCTGTGGTAGGTAAAAAGACATTGTTAATCAATGCTTACATTGTGTAGTCCCCTAACAAATAGCATTCAAAACCTGGAAAAGCAAGAATCTACAGGGTAATCTACGGTAATCTTCTCAACACTAGGAACGCATTTGATTGAAATGACAATGCAGCTGAAAAGGTAGCAACTTTTAAGACAGTCTTCCTGAAGTTATAAGCACATTAAAACAATGAGAGTGCAGCTGTTGTTTTTATTTTAAAGCAGAAAAATTGAAAGTTTCAGTAACCTCACATAGTAGATTCCACTAAATATTACAAAATGCTGCAAACTCTTGGCATCTGTGGGATTCATTACAACTTTGTCTTTCTGTTACTAGACAGATGGAATATTTGAAAAACAATGGCCATGTCTTTGCAACTAAATAGATAAAAAGTTTTCTGCATACACTACTCTCTAATACACACAAAAAAGATTAGCTTATTAACACATTCTGTGTCATTTTCCACTAAAGTCTAGAAATTCTAGCCTTCCCAGTCATTGCTTACATTTATATAAGATATAGCCTTCACCTAACTGACATATTAAATCCAGACTAAGACTCACTATACTTGGCATTTTGGGGTTTGCTTTGGAGACAGAAGGTTCTGCTGGAGGTTGGACTAGTCACACTGTCATGTTAACTTAGCATCAGGCTTTAAATTTAGCATAGTTACCTAACATTAATATGTAAGTAAATGTGTTTAGATAGCCAGCATCTTTCCACCCTATTTTTCAAATGTGCAATTGTTCATAAATGATGGCCATGCTAACCATTCAAATTTGGTACCCCAAAAGACTTGCAAAATAAACCAGTTTTATGAAACAAGATAAAACTGTCTTTTAAAATCACACTTTTGAAAATACTGAAAATATTATTTTCATATCTACATTTAAATTATTACAGTTCTTTTCTAAATTGAATTTATTTGGGAGAAATCTTATTTTTTTTCTTTAAGACCCCTAAAAGTGATTTAAAACCATGTTTTTATATTCCTAAGCTTCTTTCAAAAAGCATGAATGCTAAATCTCTTGCACATTAACTTCCAACCCACACACATTCTCTTTTCTGAAAGCCTCTGGAAACTTTCAAATATGTACAAGATAATTCATAAATAACTCATCTAAATACTACTAAAAACACACTTGTAAAATTTGGCTTAGTGACTAATATACTATTGAGAGTATATTCAAATGCACTGCTTGGAAGAGATGAATGATAGTCAGGTCAACGAAGCTCTTGTGAAACCAAGAGAAGGGCAAGCACCCCTGTGCTGGTGAGCTGAATTTTGACTAGCAGCAAAGTACAGCTAAAAGTGAAAGCTGGTTTAGAGTAGTCACCAGAACTGTTTAGTAGCTGACGGTTATTTTTGTGCTTTCCAGAAAATTCAATGAATATACCAATGTAAAAATATTCAAACTGAACACTTAATACACTGGTACAGAAGTTAGGAATTTTGCTGCACAATTTCCCCCCATTAATCTGTAGAGGCCTTTGAAAGACAGATAAGAAACATAAGCCATTTGTAGGTTCATTGGAAATGTCTTACAGGGATGTCTGTACTTCACTACAAAATGTTTATATGTGTGAAATATGGATATAAAAGCTTTCAGAGGTTACAGTCATTTTTATTATTCCCCGTATTCATGGTGTATTTATAAATTTAAGGAGGTAGCAAAGGAGGTAGCTAGCTGGAAAATCTTTTCCTGACAGTCTCCTCAGTTCTTCACCAACATCCTAAAGATCAGGGCTCAGGCCCTGTTTTGGACACTTTTAGAATGTAATTGACACAGTCCATCTGGTCCTGCTGTCATCTCTGCTACCCAGTCTCTGTTGCGCTCATGCTTGGAAGAACAGGGCTCTGGGCACCTGCTGAAAAACTGGGCTTGTGGCACAGCCCATGCTAAGTTGACGACTGATATCTGTGGAGACCAATCCAGGTCAGCTGGCAGAGTCTGGTTCCCCCAGTGTTGTGCTCTGGAGTTCAGGTTCAGGATGGCCTCTTCAGGAAGTCCTGGTAGCCCATGTGGACAGACAGCTAGTTCATTTTTGTGGGTTGTCTTCAGCCTGCCTAGCTTTAACTGTGTAACTGTGCACAGTAACTAATATTCAATGCCGTGATTTACAAGTCTGCTGCTGTTAACAATTTTTTTTACCTTTCTGTTGGCAGAAATTTAGGCTCTTGGGGGGTTTCTCTCTCTTCAATGAAATTAAAGACTGAGTATCAGTGCCAACGTTCACAAAAGTAATCTGTTCTATTTCATGTGATTCTATGAAGTCACTTTTGAAATGCTTAAGAGATGTGTGTTTTCTACAATATGATACCCATACCTTTAATTAAAAAATAAAATCTGCCCTGATAAATTATTTTCAGTCACAAATTCTAAAACATGAACAGAACGTGGTAATGCTGGCTGTGAATTGCTTTAAACCTTATTGGGAGCAGCTCCTATGAGCAAAACCGAAAAGAAGCATTCCACAACACTACCTCTTGTTTTGGAATGACCACCATATCTCTTTACTACTTTGGATATAATAAATTCATAGACACAAGGATTGTCTCCACTTTGTTCTGTGTGACACTGATACACTTCACTTCTTCAGCACATCCCATGGAGCAACAACCCAGTCTTCCCCTCCCCCGGAGACAGGCTGTGGCTGCTTCTATCTGCATTCATGGTCTCTCCCCAAGAGCTGCAGAAGAGCCTGTGGTACATCTTTGTCAGATATCTCACTTGCAGGATGGTACTGATATTCACTTTCAAGAATCATGAGGAACAGTGGGTACCAGGTTTAGCATTTTAGAGAAATAAATGCCTAATCCACCCTTTTGCATGCATTGGGCTGCATGCAGACTCAGGCATTAATTGTTGCTGGCTCATATCATCTGACTTCTGCTTCCAAGTCTTGCTTTGCAACTGCTGTTCTTTCGGTTTTGTTGCAGGCAGAAATTATTGCAGGATTAAATGATTTGAGGATCTGAGCACCTCAGCAGAAGTTAAAATGCCTTTGCCTTAATCTAGTTGTGCTTTCTCTTAACCCTGGCCATTTTGCACAGATTGCAAGTCAGCTAATGCTCAGCTGTTGTGTCAGGAGTGCTGCCACCTGCCTAGCCCTGGCATCCTGAGCTGATGAATGTCACCAATTGCCTCCAGCATAAGTGAATGGGCCACCTCCCAACTGATTAGCCTGGAAAAAAGCTTATGTGTCTTAATGGCATCCTTAAAATGGGCTTTTTAAATTAGATCTCCTTGAAACTCACATACTGGTCAGAGATAAATGCTGCAAATATTAAGTGAAGACCGAGAAGCAATCAAATGTATGATGCAGCCTCATCCACTCCCTGATGTAAGAAAAGGCAAAATAATGGTTAGTGTCATCATCATTACCCAGCATTTAAAAGGATAGCATTTCTACAGCTCAGCTAACAGGAAAGCTTATTTCAGGCAAGTTGTGATAACAAGTCAGAAAACCTGTTCTAACAGTGCATAAAGGTGTTGACAGTCTCCCAGAATATTTCCAGCAAGTGTAAAACCAGCTAGCCACCATAGAAAGGCAGCTGGAAAAGGCTAACATAAAACAATATCAGTATATGAACTGTGAAAGGGGAATCTTGTGTTTATAAAGGTTAGTTGCAGTTCTCTTTCCAGCAGTGTAAAGGTTGCAGAGAGTCTAACATCTCATAACCTGAAATGTTTTGTTCATTTTTTTACCCCTTTACACACACAGCTGAGTTTGCTAGAGTCTGATTTGAAGCCACAAGGAAAGACCCTGTGTGAAACAGATACCTTTTATATTGGAAATAATGATAACTGTTAGGGAACTCTGGAAATAATGATAAATCCCTGCTCCAGACATCGCACTGAGATCTGGTTTTATAATTAACTAAATCATTCATTTTGACTCATACAGCTTGCCTCTTTTCCAGGCAAAATTTAAAACTGTACAGCAGTATTATACACAAGCATTTGTGCATCAGTACTGTCCTTTCTATTTTGTTTGTACAGCGCAAAAAGAATGCACCAGAAATGTTTTACTCTTGCTTCTCCTGTTCACCTTTTCTGTAATCTTAAAAGAGCTGCTCTTCCATGCATGTGATTATAAATTTACAGTCAGTTTTGATTCCCTCATTTTTACCATATAATTCCTTTCATGGTGTGGGAGAAATTATTTGAAAGACAAGGCTACATTATTTAGTGAAAACTAAGCCAATAATCTTTGTTTCATCAAGAACTACACTAATAACTTTATTCTTTCTTTTGCTTAATAGTTTCAATAATGTTTTCACCAGGTTTTAAAAAAAAAAATTAAATTTATTTTAAAATTTCAAACTAGGAGAACTGTATTTATGTGGTATAAATATTCAAATTAATTCACACAGTCATCTTCACAGTGCTAGCATCTCTGATATTCTTAGAGCATGATATTTTACCTTGTTAAATCTCTTCCTGAAGGAAATATATTGTTTGTGAGGTTTATGCCATTTTCAAAAAGATGAATTTTTCCTTTATATTTTCATGCTTACAAATGGATGAAAAGCAAACATATAAAAAATATACTTTAACGATGAATATTCATCAATGAAAACAGATTATCCTGTCATGCATACAGCTGATCAGTCACATCATCTAAAATTACGTATGTGATATGGCCTTTCCTTTTAGTAATGTCTGTTGCAAACCAACCTGTGTAATTGGAACTGTGTTTTCTAGCTGGAAAAGATTGGAAATTTTGCTATGAAATTCATCTTTAAAGGTAGTTCGATTAGTATAATTATAGATGTGGTATATAAGGTTTTGGTTTATAAGCACTGGTTTTACATTGATTCATAGGATTTTACTAATGTGATGGGGATGGCCTGACGTATGCGATGGGGATGTGGCCTGATGTTATATTTGTGCTGCTGACTCAAGTGGAGCAAATACTTGCTCAGGCTCTGTGAGGGTGAAATAGCTATGCCTGTGACTCTGATTTTTTTGGGGTCCTGGAATGACAGACTGGCATATGCAGAGAATGGTCAGGGCAGCAAGACAGTGGCTATGCCTGTCCCACTTCTTCAAGCAGAAAGCCCATCTCCCAGAGAAAGCAGCTCTCTGTCCCACCTCCACATCCTTCTGGCAGCAGTGGCTCAGTCTGTCTTGGGCAGCTGCCTTCAGGGTTTTTTTTTTTTGTAGCTCTTTCAGGCACCCCTGGAAATACTACTGACTGTGACAAAAGGCTGGACTGTTCTTTGTCTGAACTGTCTGGTATGTACCCGAGTTTAAATGTCTTAATTTCCTAAATAGCAAGCTTTAAGACAAACACTTGAAACAAATGTTTGAGTTTTGGCTTCATCTTTCTGTTTCTTGCCAATGTAAATAAACAGGTTTTCTGTGTAGATGAGGATCCACTATTACATTTAAAAATAGTAATGTTACACGCAGAGTGAGGTAGTTTTACTCTGAAGTGACTGGGGGGGATGAAAAAGCAGAACTACCCTTATAGTTAGGCATTTATAATTATACATGCACTTAATTGTTGTTGTGATGGCTCCATTTTTCCCACTTGTGCATACTGATGGGCCCATAGCTTTGACTCTGGCTGCTCTGTGGAGAAAAGAAGGAATAAAAAGCCTCTGCCCTGAATTTTAGATTTTATTCAAAGATGTTTCTTATGAGAGATAAGGGAACGAGTTGGAACTTAAGAAGGAAGTGGCTCTTGTCTTTCTGCATTGCTTGCTCAAGGGAACGCTGAAGAACTCAAGAAATACTCTAAATAAATGGGAGGCGTAGTAATCCCAATATGCTGATTTCCTTCCGCTAACAAAGTTCTCCTAAACATCTTAACATACTGGCTGCTGCACAGACCATAACAGTCTTTATGCTATTGCTTGATCTTTTCTATTTTTTTCTGAAGTTAGCTAAAATTTCAAAGATGATTTTAGGTTTTAAAAAAATATTCTTTTATAGACTAACATATTCTACTTTTGTCATTAAGACAGTCATTTCATACTGCATCCTGCTGGATCTTGTGACAGGTCTGATTTTACCTAGTTCACAGAGAAAAGAAAATCTAGTTCAAGTTTAGGTTGAATACATTTAATTCAAGTGATGTCACCTCAACTTGTTTTATTCTGAAGGTTCTAGTTCAAACCTAACGTATTGGCCAAGGTGGCCACTGTTCCAAACTGGGGAGATGCTGCTCTCTTTCCATGGCTAGTGACTCTGGGAATAATCTCTAGGTTATTTGTGGACAAGAGAACATCAAGATCTTTTCAACATCAAAATTTATTTGCAGACAGAGGTTAAGCACCAGCATGGGGGAAATGCAGTTGGAAGCCTGTCCACTGATATCTTAAACAGACATCTAGTCTAAGGACTCTGAATGCTGCAGTGATGCTTTACACATTCAGTAAATTTGCTTCCTCCCATATGTGAGTTGGCCATGTGCAAGATTCATACCTTGACATCCCTGACAGATGTGCAGTTCTGCCCATATGGATGACAACACGTGAACATGATTAACAAAAAGTGTATGTCTTTTCCTTGCCCTCCGTGGAAGTGAAGTGAATCTAAAGTTTTAATACGTTACTTTTATTTTCCAGCACCTCAGTAGAACAACCAACTCTTTTTAACACATTTCTTATTTTGATCTGAACAGCTGTGTTATGCTAGTGGGAATATTCATATTTAGTTGTTTAAAATTAACACCTAAATTAGCATGAGTTTCTCTATGGGACCCAATAGGAATAATGTTACACCATACTAAACATTAAAGAAAACTACCTTTTCTAGTGAATATCTGGAATGTGAGAAGGGATTTTGTTTACATGTTGTACTTTAAGTTAAACCAGTATGAGCTGAGAGTCCTCTGAATCTAAATTTGTATTTTTATCAGTGTAAATTGTTTTGTAAATGAACTCTTCAAGTATAAAGATATAGTCTTTTTCTGCATAGCCACTGCCACTTACATAACTATTTAATTCAACCAAATAAATACAAAAATATTCACTCATATTTGCAATAATTATGTCCAAATGGAAACAAATGGAAAGTCACCAATATTACTGACAATATTCTTCCCTGAGAAAAAAAAAGTGTATATTTCATGACTTAGAAACATGTATTAAAATCTTAACAGATAAAATTCAAATGTATAAGTTTTCATGAGCAACAAACATAATTTGGGGGGGAAATTTCATAGGTTGCATTTTTATTCAAAACCTGTAAGCCATTTAACATATTTTTCCTTAGAAATGGCAACAGAAAATTCCCAAGATTTATTCAAGAGCAAGAAAACATCTCCATTCCTATTTTTCCATATAACTTTCATGGTAATGTTACTTAATTGTATCATCTAATAATAACAGAGCAAAGAGCAACCGAGATGCAAAACATGAAATAAAGACTAAGCTTTTGACAGCCATTGAATAAAAGGCTTCAAACCCCTTTTTGCTGTGGCCACCAATGAATGATGCTGGAAGCTCATAGCCTGAGCCTTTTCATTTTCTCTTGAAGAAAAGATTGGAACTGTGACTGTTAGAAGAAACCTATCCTAGAACATCATGCTACTTAGAACCTTCACTAGTAGGAAACTAAACCAATTACTTTTGAATTGAATATCAGATGAAGTAGTTCACACATAAAAGATTGTATCAAATACTATCTATCATACCAGTAGTCCAAATCCTCCTGCCAGGATAAACAGAGCCAAAGAATTCTATTACTTTTCAGGTTTCAGATGATGGGTCTCAGTAGCACAGAACAACTGCATGATTTGTTCTTGTTCTTGAAAAATCTGCCCTAAAAAAACTATATAGGGGGAAAACTATGGTAGTCGCAAACTGTGTGAATGCAAGCATTTTGGTTTTCTTATTTTCCTTGGGTTTTTTTGTTGTTTTAAATAAGTCTAAACCAGATAAAATTCATTCTCTTGTAGCTCTCTCCTTTGGCTATTTGAAGAAGTTAAAATGCCCAGCTCTAGAACTAATAATAATTGGAATGAAATAAATTACAGTCATTTTCTCAACTTTTACTTTTTTATCATAGAATCATAGAATAGTTAGGGTTGGAAAGGACCTTAAGGTCATCTAGTTCCAACCCCACTGTCATGAACAGGGACACCTCCCACTAAACCATGCCATTCGAGGCTCTGTGTAGCCCAGCCTTGAACAGCGCCAGGGATGGAGCATTCACAACTTCCCTGGGCAACCCATTCCAGTGCCTCACCACCCTT
Source organism: Psilopsiagon aymara (assembly GCA_024733675.1). Taxonomy (NCBI): domain Eukaryota; kingdom Metazoa; phylum Chordata; class Aves; order Psittaciformes; family Psittacidae; genus Psilopsiagon; species Psilopsiagon aymara. Next base: position 17,463 of record JANRGW010024543.1, on the reverse strand, counting down.
ACAGTAAAGAATTTCTTCTTCATATCCAATCTAAACTTCCCCTGTTTAAGTTTGAACCCATTACCCCTTGTCCTATCATCATTGGAAAGACCTTCAGAGTAAAGAAAGGTAGGTAGCTGGGATTCAAATTTCATACTTTGGGGGAATGGTAATTATAGGGGGTGGGGGTGTGACTTTTTGTATCACACCTGTATAATTCCTTTTTCAGGATGTGGCACTCTTCTCTTCTCTTGCTGGAGGAATAGGTGGGAAATAGAAAGTGAGAGGCAGGATAGAATGAACCGAAATCTCTCAAGGAGTTGCAATTTTATAAGTCATCATGGTGAAGATAAATTGGTAATCAAAGGGCAGGTGAGATGGTCAAAGGTGAATATAAATAAATGGGTTGGTTCCGCAATTTAACATGCGGCTATCGCCTGTACATAGAGGGTATCTGTCCATCCATCTTGTCCTTGGATCTGGCTACACTGCTTTTATATCCAGAAAGACAGGATGAATCAATGGAAAAGACATAAGCTTGTAAATAGGTGTCTACTCTTTCTTATGCTAATCTTCCCCTGGGTTTCAAAGTGTATCTACTCTGAGTAAGAAACTGGATAACTGCATAATAACTTTTAGCTACTATCACGATTAGAAATAACTAAAGCTAGTCAGCTCTTTAGTCTGAAATCTTTTAAGTTAACAGTTCCTCTCAGAAAGACTAGCACTGAAAAAACTTTAAGAATGAGTTATTCAGCAGAATCTACTACTGAACTGATTTGGGAACTAAAGTTTTCTCTAAGAGGTTTCATTAAACTTTGCATTATAAACATATGGAATTTTTATGACCTCTGTACCATAGTTTGATTTTTAAATGTTATTTAATAGTTATTGATAGACATTATAGAACTATCTTTAATAATCAAGACCTACTGTAATCTCAAAGTTTTAGAAATTTTTCCAAGTATCTGAAAAATAATCAGTTCTATTCAATTCAAATATTCAATCTCATTTATCTTTAATGGTTAATAACTGGAATTAGCTTAATTTCAAAATAAAAGCTATCTAGAATAAAATTAACTCAAGTTTTCATTTTCAAAGTAAAATCCCAGAACTTTCCCCCATAACTACTGCTACTCAATTCCAAATTCAAGGGAACAGTCCATTTTCCAAGTAATATTAGATATGCACCCTTAGAAAAAAAGCTGATTTTTTAAAAAAGTCCATATGCTTACTGGTTTACATGGATTTTTGGTAGAGTACAATAGAATCCAAAATCTAGGCATTTAATTTTAGCGTATATCTTTCTCACTGTGGCCCATGTGGATCTGTCATAGATAAAAGAAACTGGAATTAATTAGGCAGACATATAAATAGTTAGAAATCTGCTTTTTGTAGCAGGCTTTTGTTTAGTACCAAAATATCATAACACTGCCTCTAGGAAAAACCTGTTTGTTAAATGTATTCTGCTTTCAACACTTTGGGCTGTAATTTTCAAAGACCAAGATCCAGCCTGGGAGCTGAAGATTAAGTTCCCATATGTTACAACTACACAGTTCCCCAAAAGCTGATCTAGGAATAACTATATCTCTGCATGGCCCATATGATATCAGGTCACATGGAGAGCTCACAGGAAACCTTTTTAAAGTACCCAGGCACATATTTTGAGCCCATTACTGTCAGGCTACTGCTATAGTGAAGGTAGGCAAGACTATAACTTCTCTTGAGAATGCCTAGTGCCTCATGAGGACCTGTAATTCTGCTTTAATTTTTCAGACAGATAGGAATATTGGTAGCAAGCACAGTCATGGAGTGCCCCTTGTAGATGAGCCCAGGTATACAGCTTCCTTGGAAAAAAATCTATATTCAGCTACAAGAAAACATTCAGATAGTGGCTTGTTTGGGCAACTGGCTTGCTCCCACTCACTGGGGTAAAACAGAGGACCCATTTTTAATGTCTTTCTGAGATCATTTCAGTTTAGAGAGGGTCAGAGAACACCTAAAATATACAGTAGTTTTCTTTATGATTTTACATTACAGTAAATTTTTCTTCCTATCAGGTAATATTATTTCCTAACAGAAGTTGGGAAATTAAGAACTCATTTATAAGGACCAGTTTCAAAGAGAGTAGTTGACATGCCCTGACACCAACTTCTAATTACCCTCAGTTTATCCATGTTCTTAAAGTGGAATCAGTTTAGATTTCTTACCTAATCCTTTTTGTTATGGTGTGTGTATCATGAGAGGAGGGAGGGGAATGAGAGAGATGGTCATTTACAAAGCAATTCTAACTTGCAAAAGCCTTTGTAGTGCAAAACATTTGCGTAATATGCTGTCATGAGCATTTAAATACTTAAATTGTCATTCTGAGCTTTTGTGGTTTTTAAACATTTTAGTTTCTTATCCTTTTCTTTGGTATAGCTTTAATGAATGGATTATGATGGTCAGTTTGTAATACCATGAATGAAAGATTTAGGACCACTAATCTTAAGAACACTGCTTGGCGCCAGTAGACAAACAATGCACTCCCCAACTTGTTATCTTAGCCATACTAAGCTTTCACTTCTTACCTGCTTTCAAAGACTATCAGTTCACTCATGTAGTCCAGCAAGTAGGAGGAACAATTTTCTCAATAAGTTATTTTGTATTTCCTGAATTTTTGGGGAGTTTATGGCCTCATAATGTATTTGTCTACGGTGTATCAAAGCTGAACTGAAATGCTTTAAGTTAAGAAGCCTGAGTTTGTTTGAAAAATAATCCACTTGTATTAAGGTTTTGCAATAAAAAACAGCATTGTTTTGGTATGAATTTTAAGAGTTTTAGTTGAATGACTGTATTATGGTTTTATTTTAGAATGTTAACTATTCAGAACCTTCATTGTTTATTTGGGAATAATTCTTACAAAAAAAAAGATTAACTTGATAAAGAGTAATGCATAAGAGAATGACATAAGGTGAAGGTATGGGCTCAGTTATAAAGGCTCCTCACCCTCTTATATTCCTGAAACAGAACATACACCTTGTTACTAATGCATGCCATAATGAATTTTTATCCCTCAAGCTGCCAAAGGACCCCTACATGGAACCGAGTGATCAAAAGTACAGCAACGCTTCTCAGGTAATCAAACCCTTAAAACTGAGCCCATAAACTAATGTCATTCTTACATGGTTTTGTAACAATTCTTTGAATAGTCTTTAATGACTGTTCTTGCAAATAAATAAATTGTGTTTCTAAGAATTTTATTAATTTTATTTCACTCAACTGCAGTTGAATGCATGCTTAAGCTTAAAGACAGTATTTAGTACTGGAAAAGGTAACTAAAATCCAAAAGCTCACTTTTTAGGTAGAAAACTGAAACACTACTTGACTAAGTATAAAACACTGAATTTTATATTTTGCATGAATATTTATGTAGAGGTGTTAAGTGAGTAAATAATATTGCACAAATCAATTCAAGACTTTGACTCATGAAAACTGGAAACTTCCTTGACCAGACTCTTGTAATGGCTTTCCAGTTGGTTATTGGCAACTCCAGAATGCTCTAAAACTGGGTAATTAAACCACCTTATCGTATTTCTGAAAACTTTGGGCAAAAGAACAGCCTTATTTTGTTATTTCTCTGGAAAATAGCTACAATTAAAATTTAAACAATGCTTTACAACTTTATTTTTTTTAAAAATAGCACAAACATTATATAATAGGAAAGAAGAGAGAGGGAAATTTATCTTGAACCTTTACTGAGAGTCACGTTATGCATTTTAGACTGAAATTATTTGTAAGTTACTCCCATCTGAAAATCACAGAAGAGCTGCAAATAGTGTCCAAGTAAAAATAAATGTATTTCACCTTAAAATGAAGAGATCACAATTTTGCACATTTAGTCAGATCAAAGAACTGGCAGAAAGGAGAAGATTATGGCACATACACACTCACAGGATCAATTGTTCATGGTGTATGGATACATGCAAGATATACCTAATCAAACTGATAAATTACCTTTCACACTCCCTTCTATTGTAGAACGTGTGGTCATGTTCTGCATCCTCTCTGCTTGTCGCTGTGAGATGCTATGATTCAAGGCCATTCTGCAGGCTGCTACAGAGACATTTTTAAACATTAAAGAAAAAGCTGTGTTATTTATTTCAGACTGATACCTCTGTAGCTTTAATTTTTGGTATTTGTACTGAAACAATAGCGTATTTGTACTGAATACAAAGCTCTCAGAAAATATTTCCAGACAAAAAAAAAACCCAACCTAAATCACTAATATAAAAACAAAGTTAGATGCACAGGCTAAAGATAGCATTTATTTAAATTATATTAGGGATCTCAGAATTACCTTCAGATTATTTTAAAATGTTGTTAAGCCTCAATTTCTTTATGCAAACCTGTGTAATAAATACATAGATAAAAATGAATCCAGAAACTTGTACATGAGTTGAGGATAAATTGTAAAACCTTTTTATCTAACAATTCTCAATGCAGCCCTGCCTGAGCAGAGAGGACTGTACAAGCTGACCTTTAGCAGTCCCTTCTGACTTCAGCTATTCTGTGAGTCTACAAATCTGTGATATCTTTTGAGTGCTTTTTTTAAGTAAAGCTAGTTTGATTTTAAAGGCTTGAGCTCACATAGTTCCTATTAACAGCAAAAGTGATCTGTTTGTGACTGACGCCCTGAGTGAAAATGGATCACCTTTGTTTAGATTCTGCTTAAACTTAACAGTTTAAGTTTGGTAATCTTCCTGTGGAAACAAATTACAGAAGGGCAAAAAGATATTTCCTGCTCATGTCTTCACCTTTCCAGGTATTCCTCTGCCTTGCTTAGCTTGTCAAAGTTGAGAAAGTCCTATTAGACTCTAGACTCAACCCTGCCTTAGGGTGTATATACATTCAGCATAGAATGTTGAAAACAAAAGGTGATTTTTCAATGAAAAAATGAACAGTTAAAAAATCAAAACCAAAAAAACCCTATCCCCAGCTTTAATAAGTAGATAAGAATATGTTTGGAGCCAATTCAGTGAAATTTGTCTTTTGTTTTTAATTTCATGACTATGTCTTCTCCTCAATGTCTTTTCTTTCATATTCACATTTTAATGTTTCTTCATTTCTGATTTTCTTATACCAAAAGTCTTATAGTTTAATTGCCTTACTTTTGACTTGAGATTTAGTTTTCTGCAATAATCTTTTTGCAGCTTTTTCTTAATCATTATGTCATGTCTCCTGGTCCCTTAACTAGAAAGTTGATCATGTTATTCACCATGAGTCAAAAGGAAAGGGAAGTTTCATAGCAGCAATAGGAAAACAAAGTTACAAAAAACAGAATCAAACAAACAAAAAAACCAAAACCCATAATAACCATTATTTTGCTTCTTTTATGTAGTTTCTTTCCTGCACATTGATTGCTGCTGTGCTCAATAGTGAAAGTGGAGAAAGATACCATCAACTGGGCTCCATAAGTGTAACAGTGGTAATTTTGGAAGTACAGAAAAATACAGCCTATCTATTGAAATTAAGGTTTTCAAATGGAAACCAGGGTAAAGCCCTATGGAGAGCTGAATCACTAATTGCTATGATAGGTAATTTAGAATGAGAGCCAGGGAGGGAAAAAAAACAGAGGTCAAGCATATATATTAAGCACTGTTAATGACTACCTACCCAAACAACCTTCCCTAGAATTTTGCCATTAAAAGTCAATGAACAAATATGGGTGTTCATACTAATCTTCTCCAAAAATAGTTATCTATGATAATAAAGAATTAATTTTATAACTCTTGCTTTTGCTAATAGCTCAAAATTCAAATTATTGTAAGGATTTTATGAAGAAATAGTATAACTCTATTCTAGTTGAACCCAAACCCCCAATATTTGCATGGACATTTGTAATGGCTATGTTCCCTCAGTATATTCTGTGCTGTAATGTGTATCTGACAGAAAATTTGTGTCTACATGAGCTGATGGAGGAAGGAGCTGGTAGAGAAAAGAACAGGCAGAAACTTCTGGCAGTAGTTTAGGAACAGAGGCCTTGCTGACATGAGGTCCAGCACATTGGAAGATGGAAAGTTCTTCAGGGCTAGGGCAGATTTCTTAAAATGCTTACATATTTTTTGTCTTTGCAGACTGCAAGAAGTAGTTTCTTCTCTCATGCAATTAACAAGAGACTACTCCCTGGATTTGGCCAGGTAAACCTGCCTTGGAAAACATGAAAAGAGTATCAGTACATGGGAATATGAGATAAGTAGGTTATAACTTTATTAATTATCAGGGAATGATCTAACAGTCATTTTTCCTGCCTACATAATCAAGTGTCCTGCTTTCATGAATAAGATGAAGAAAAGTAAGTGATGCAGAACAACATTTCTGTAATTGGCCATCCTCCTTATTGCCTTTCAAGATGGTTTTGTAGTGTAAGATTTTCAGTTCTCAAATACTCTCTTTTATAAAGCATGCTGCCCACTTCTGGCAGTCTACCATAGCATAGGAATTGAAATACAGGTTAGGATCCAAAATAGGCTGATCTCTGTAGCCATCTTCAACAGTCAATTTCTTCATAGTGAGGACCTGTGGTAGAAACGTGAGAATATTTTCTGGATGTGCCATTCCTGCCTTGGGACTTTTTCAGATAGACATTATATCCTTGTATCTAATGTCTCTACCAGACTTTTTTAGCCATTTTCAGACTTTTATTTTACTTGTGTTTAGCTCCTATTTGCACGCTGTACACTCTTTGGGTGGGAAACTATTGACCAGGTCTCCAGTTCCCTCAGTCACTCAAAGGAAGAAGCGGTGTAGAGAATAAGAAAATCTCAGTGGTTAACTAGCATTTCAGCTCAGGATCCCAGCTTCCTAGCAGATACCCCTCATTTCTACGTCCACTTCGAATTCTGATTTCTCCAGTGCCTAGGCATTCTCAAGCAAAAGGGTTCACTTCCAACCCTGAGTTTGTGATGGGAAGATTGGACAATTTGTTTAGCAATCAGACATCAGGAATGTTCCCTTCGTTAATCTAGGAAAGCTAAAGCCAAGTAGAGAACGTGGCTGTTGCCTACAACTGTGTCAGAGGTGCAAGTATCAGAGCAGAGAAGGCAGCTGTCTCAGCTATGTGGTAGTGTGATTAAAGGATTAAGATGACATGAAGATTAAGCCTGGTGTCTCTCTAATAGGACTGATAAACACAAACAGCTCACATTCAGGAAGGAAAGAACTTTTAAGAAGCTTTTGGGATACATTCAAGCTTTGCTGAAGGCAGTTGATTTTATTCTGCATTACTGGCCAATTAAATTCTAAATAGTTCTCAAATTGATTTTAAAAATCTCTCCACTGAATTCTCAGCACTCTGCCTCCCTGTTTGGAAATCAAGTTGCCATGTCACTTCATCAAGTAGCTCTTCCTTTGCTTTCCTCCACATAGGGTGGTTTGGACTGGGAGGTCATCCCTTTTCTTGGCCGTAGTCCAATCATTGTGCTTGTGGATGTGTACCCAAGTGCTATTACTATGATAAAATACATCTCTGTATGTAGAAATTATTAAGCTTCTTATTCTATAACTTGCTGTCAGTCAGTCACAAAACGACTTCTCCCTTCTTAAAGTTCAGTGAAGGCTGAAGTGCTAAATGGACCTATGGAAATCCTCCTCTACAAATCCACTCCAGCTTTGACAGTGAGTTGGAATGAAAATACAGATGGCATAGGGTAGAAATGCCAATAAACATGTTTTCAGATAACACTTGGCAAACCACATCTTATTGCATGACTCCATGTTATGGGGTTACTATATTGTGTCAAAAAACTTCACCCAAGTCCATCCTAATATGCTATAGATGGTTCCCTTCTTGGTGGAAATCCATGTGAAATTTCTGTTAAGTACGCTGGCCAATTTGAAATGCATGATCGTATGCTTAAAGGTATCGTCCATCTCCTGCAAACCTCACAAAACCATACCAAATCTTTGAAAATCTTAACCCTGTCAGAAAAGCTTTTCAGAATGCAAATAGGGCAACCAAAACAATCTAACATATGCAATGATCCTCTCACATAAATGTTCTAATTTTACCTGCTTTGGCTGATTGTATATCAGTATAATCATTGACAATAAAAGTAGAGTTTGAAGAGCAGATAAAAAATGCTTGTAATCATATATTAGTACTATGAATTGTTATATTCTGCTTCTTCCCTGAAAGCGAATTTTTTCTAGTAACTATAAAAAAAGGCAGATTTTATAAGTAGTGCTGAAAGACATTTAATACTACAAAGATCCCTAAAAAGTTATGTTATTTTACTATAGAGTATAGATTTATAATCTAGAACTCACTGACAGCAGTATCTAAAAATCTAGCTATACTCCTAATTAAAATAAGGCTATACACCTCTCAAGTTGAAACAGAATGTATTTTAAGGCTTATACTGGCCATTATATCCCCTTTTTGATGAGAAGGAAGTAAAAGGATTCAGTCCGTGCGCGATATATGAGCCACAGTGTAAAAAAGAAATTCTTCTTATGACCCTGAATCTCTATCTTCAGATTAAGTTTATAGTTCTGTAAACTGTATATATATGTGTGTGAGAGAGCTAATTGATTGACATTTTGGTCTTAAAGTAATACAAATGCATATCTAGGGGCTGTATACTATGTTCTAAAATAAAAAAGTGGTGAAGGGGAGACAAGGAAGAGGGAGAGAGTCTTTGCAGACAAGTAGTTACAGTTTGTTCCAGATAAAATACTATTTTTTTTTAATTATAGTCACAACCAGTGGCTGTATCCTACTCAAGGGAATTTGAAATTTCATTACATGAGTAGCTTTTCAAGCCATAATTTACAGCCTGCTTTATTAGTTTTAATGTAGCCTGGTTCTGATTCATCACTGGTTGATTGATACTAACTTTGACATGTTAAGACACAATCTAGCAAATGTCACATATGTAAACTATTTTTATATAACAAAGGGTTTTCTAATTCAACACAAGACAATATAATGCTGCCAATATAATGGATAGTAAGTAACTATAACAGCTAATATGGCCTTTTTGAATATGTGCCATTTAATAAAAAATACAAACAATCGTTACATTGCTTTTTAAAAAGCTTCAACTGTGTGGACATATTTTTAATATTGTAAGAGCATTATAGGGTGTAGCTACTGCTTCTAGGAGGCATACATCTTTTGTCATGAGAGCTGTAAAGTGGTTAGCTGCATATTAGTTATTCTTGGTGTTAAATTCATTCTGGCAGAAAAACTTCGACTTTGAGAGGTATCTACTTTATCTTCACAGCTTCTTGTTTATCTGCTTTCTGCTAATATATTTCTAAAGCAGCAAGTGGTTTTAAAACCTGCCAGAATAAAGCTTTGCCAAGTAGGATCAAAAAGCTCACATAACTTTGTTTTCCCACAAATGCGGTAAATGTCTATTTGTCTCTACATAAAGATGGGGGATATCCACATAACAAAATTTACAACAGCTTTCCCTTTTCCTTTGTTTTTCCCACTAGTTAAAATATGTCCTACCATCTGACCAATGGCACCACAGTCTTTCTTTCTAATATAAATCTTTTTTTTTCTCCTTGTGTTCTGTTTTTGGTTTTATAGGAAATTTTTAGCTAATGTGGTTTACACTCTGGCAGTTACACAGGTTCTTTTTCCTTCCTGTTTTGTTCTTTAATTGGACAACTTTCTACCAATTCCTTTACCTGAAAAAAATCTGCATAATTAAAATGATAGATTTTAGAATGCACACCTTCCAGAAAACATTACTGTCTGCCCTTGTACATACCACCACAATAGTTTAGCAAAATGGATTTTATGCTGTGTAATGACTTTCCTGGCTCTGCTCTTGAAGATTTCGCTTTCTGAGTAACATGGCAGTAAACCCTTATTAATTTTATATTCTTAGTGATTTGACATAAAGGAGACAAAGTGATGTAGCAGAACTGGATATTCATAATTATAACAAATAAATGGTACCACTTATTTTTCCACAAAACATTTCTTAATTTTCAAATCTGTGGTTAATTAGCACTAAAACAAAGCCATTTCAGTGACTTCCCTTAGTGCAGAAAAAGAAAACACATCATAATTCCTCATTTAATAAACACCTATGATACTGAAGAAATTTAACCTATCATGCCATTAAATTGCTTCTATATTCTGAAGTTATTTCTGAGATTACTGCTTTGGAAATTGGCTTGGAGAATGATTTGCTATGTGGATAAAAGGGTGGATAGTTACTGTGTGGTCAATTAAGACTCTTTTGCCATATTAAACTCCACCTGAAGTAACCTAAATATCTTCTGAGTATTCACTGTATAACTCAGGAACTATTATTGTCACAATCATTTTATGCTTTACGACCTAATTGACTTACATTCTGGATGAAAAGGCAGGTTTCCAGCAGTTTCTTTTTAGAATTACCTCTGCTTACTCAGCACATGCAGATTATGCACAAATGACACTACCTAAAATTTTTAAGTGTTTCCGGGCCTCACCACCACTTCCTCATTTTCCTTCCTGTTTCCCTCTCAACTAACACTGGAGGAAATAAAAACACTCATGTTAGCTCAGCAGCTAATTTATGCTGCTTGTATGCTTTTTTCAGTTCACATACCAGTTGTTTGAAAGAGATCTGAAAGAGCTCTCATATTAAGCCTTCTGAAGACAATTGCATTGATTCAGAAGCTCTGCTCACCCTGAGATCCAAATTGGCTTGCGAAATTTTCTGATAAGTTGGTAGATAAATACTATGGGTTTTTATGTTAACTGTTCATGAGAGAGTGTTATTTTGCTCAAGATTTTTAAAGCTTGGTTCCAAAGCTTATTAAAGTTGCAAAGCTCTCGTGAACTGTTCACTGCGGCTCCAGTTACAGTTCTAGAGCTATAAAGCTCTAGTTATTGTATTTTTGCTTTCTAAATAATCTTTGAAGTTTTATTAATATAGTGTAAATCCTTTTACAGCTCTTTAAAGCTACCTCTTCTCATTTTCTGTCTGTTTATTTCTCCTAAACTCAGGGTAAGTTAAAAACGGTAATGTGAGTTTGAAAGATAATTCATGGTTTATGTCCAAAGCCTAGCAGTTTTAAATTACTATATTCTTGCATAGCAGCATTTTAAAGGCAGAGGAAAAGAAATTGTAGTATGCCTGTGGTACTGAAGTTGGAAACATTTTAGTAAGAAAAAGAGGGGGAAGGGAGAAAGGGGGGAAAACAGGACTTTAGGCCAGGTGTTTTACTTGAGACTGACAACTGTTTCTAAAACACTGCTGACCCTTTAAGCCCGTATCCTAGCATAATATATGTTTATGTGATACATTGCAAATAGAAAAAGAAAAGATTCTCTAAATATTAGACTAAACTGGGAACTTACTTAGACAGAAATATTACGGCAAGATTTACCAAACAATGTCTGAAAAAAGTACAGTGACTACTACAATGTCATGACAGAAGTGGAATAGTTTTATTTAGAGGGGCATATTTTCCATATGGACTTAAAATGAAGCTTACTGAAGTCAATGAAAAGACTCACTTGAACTTTGAATATGTGCCTGCACAACGAGCTTTTAACAACTTGAAACATTGTAGGTTAAATAGCTTGGTTTCTTCATTTTTGCTGTGGGCCACAACTTATCCTAGCTTTTTGCATTTACTATTTGTCTAACTATCAAAATAGACAATATCAAAATAGACAATTTCAAAATAGAGTGAAATATGGGGTTTGGGGCATTTTTAGATGTTAATTCTATGTTCATAGAGGAAAAATAACATCTAATAACTTAGAACTTGAAAAAGCAATTTTGAGTAAGAAGAAATGTCATGGAATGAAAATTATGGTCCTTAATCTACACTAAACAGATAGATTTACTAGAATTTTTTCATGTACAAAGACAACTCTGGCTTTTGCAAGCTTACATTTCCCTGCAGTTATGATGAGGATGACCATTATTCAAAGAGTGCGTTTACAGTAAAGTCTACTTAGGTATGGTAATCCTGTGTCTTTGAAACACAGAAGTTCATTGCACAGATGACAAAAGAAAAATTTAATTAATTTTCCCACCTTATTTCAAAATTTGTGATATTCTACCTGTACAGATGCATAGGTTTGAATACACCACTTATATTTTCTTACCAGTCAGTAGAATTCTTTAGTGTACATACTAGCACAAACAGAAAAGCCAACACGATCCTTATGACCAAATTTATACTGCTGTTGAAATTTCAGCTTTTGCAGTCCTCACTTTTTTGAAATTTATAAATTTGATGATACATAAACATGTTTTTGCATTCATTTTCCTATGTTTAATCTTTAAGATTGTGGATTAAAAGAGGGGCAAGACAGGTGTTGATATATTACATCATTTCTTTCATAGTACAGTTCATATAAAGGGTCCAAAGGATGAAGTATTATACTCAGATTCTGAGCTGGTACATGAGGCTAGCATGCATCTGCTGTACCAGTTTTCTGTCACCAGCAGTATACAAGATAGTGATTTGGCTAGCGATTATATCCCAAACCCTGGAAAACAAATCACCATTTGCATCTGGATCAACAAATGGTACCTTTAGAACAAGTCCCTTAAAGGTTCAAACACACGCTGTCTATGTAACAAGGTTATTTTACATAAAAGAAAGCATAAGTCTAATGAAAATGTACTTTTGAATATGGCACAGAATAAAGTGGATTTTTGAACCACAGTATTTATGTATGTTTATATTCAAGGTGCTAGTCCCTAGGATGAGAGTATCATTTACTTCAGTACCTTCAGAAGCTCCCTCATATGTGTTAAATACACCCTGCTTTGTCTCTCTGCAAACAATGCAGCCCCTTAAATGCAAAAGCATACTAAACCAAGTTTGCTTTGCAAAGAAAACTAGCAGAGAAAGAAAACATGGTGGTTACTCATTCCCCTATGCACCCCATCTTATATAGGCACTGTGATCTACAAAATACATTCAAATCATGTAGCAGAAAATACTAGATGGACAGGCTCACTGTGTGGGTAGGAGGAAGTCTGTTTTTCTGAAACACAGAGCCAGCTTCAGAACCACATCCTTGAAATTCATGTTAAAGCAGTCCTCAGTGAGTAAGGAAAACCTTGCAGATTCATTTTTACTCAAGTCAGCATTAATTCAGGAGTAAAATATGCTTTCCAGAAATAAAGCAAGCATCAAAAGTAAAATAATCGCACACATAAAAAATTCTCAGGTTTCATAATTGGCATCCTCCTTGATTTCTCATGCCATTCAGTAGTACTTCTGGTGATGTTTTGGGCTTTCATTCAACATATATTAGAGTTTATTCATTCTGATGAATAGCTACATGTTTCCTAGGGTGCATTACATATTTTTAAAAAGAGATAAATAAAAATATATGACTGGAATTCAGCCTGAAAACTCAGTGGTGAATTTCACCTCTGAGTAGAAGGGCTTCCCCAAGGTTTAACACCTTGTGGAAGAATCAGATCATGACCATGGGATCATCTCTGTGAGGATGTTCTTCATTTTGCAGCAGCAGAGCCCCACCCTTGCCCCAGAGCACTGAAGGATGCACATTTATTTATAACCAGGGCACAAGTAAAGCAGAGAAGAGCAAGTTTTCCTCCCACTACCTTGTTAAATAGTGGGAAAGTAGTGTGGGGAAAAAGAGATATCAGTCCTGTGCCTCTACTGGTACTGTTGCTGTTTTTTACCCTGTGGAACTCATCTGTCTCACTGCCAGGTACATATAAATTACTCAAAGTTTATGTGGAAAATATGGATTTAACTGTAAGTCATAGACTTACTGAAGTACCTGACAGCAAAAAATATTTTAAGATAACTCTACAAGTTATGTGCCTGGATAATTATGAATTTTAAAGTTATGATTTGAGAGGTCGCTCAGCTATGGTAACTTTTAAATATCCAAATGTTTTGTATTTCAGGAGTTAAAGTGAAAAAATTACAAAAAATATTTGTAACATTGATTTCTCCAGTGGAAATACCTGTGGAACTTCACTCTTCCTTTAATTCTGGGGAAGAATCAGACAAATAATAAAAATGTGGTTTTCCACTCTTTGCACAATAATCCCCTTATATGCAAGCTAACTGGAAAGTCATTTTTACTGAAAAAATTAAGAACAGTTCTTTAATGTAATCTGGCTTTTAAATATAGTATTTTTCTAATTACATAATTGTATATTGTATTATGATTACTGCTCAAATGTAAGCAAATACAATACAAAATGTTTAATTTTGTTCAGAGAAGTTTTTGTGATATTTTCAGATGTACCTTTCTGGATCGCTTCAAACTGTGAAACTTTCACTTCTGTTGTGCTTTGCTAAAACCGGAAGTATTCCATTTCAATATCTTATCAGACATGTTCACTTCCAGATTTTCATTACACTTACTTACCCTAATATGAAAGCATGTTTTTTCCCTTTCCTCTCCTAGCTATCTAATTACCACACCTCTGTCATCATCATGGAGACCTTAACAAAAATGACCTAGAGAAACTTAATAGAATTTTCCTCCTTGTGAAGTAATCCTCCCATTTGTGTAGCCAGCTGTGATATTCTGTCAGGCACACAAACCAATTCTAATAGCCAACGGACAGCTCAAGATGTTCTTTTTTACCGCCACATTTTGACAAGCTAAAAACTCAGCTGAGCTTTTAGTTTGAATAATAAAATTTTATCCCACCTCATAAGTCACCAATGATTCTCTGTTAGTGTTTCAGGGATGAACACTGTGAACAGTATTCAGAAAGAATTCTACTTTTCTGCAGATTATCTGACTCATTCCATTCCAATTTTATTTGCTTGGAATTTTAATTAAAAAATTGTAATGTTGCTTCTGCTCTCCATTGAAAGACTGAATTCAATCACTGTGTAAATATTTCTTCAGAGCTTCTATATTTTTACTGAAATATTCCTACTTCCCTACAGTGTATTCTAGAACAGACTTTAAGAATAGGTTCTGTCATTTCCAGCTTGTGCTGATGATCCACAGTGTGCAGAAGATCCACAAATACTTTATTTCTGTAGCAGACTTTTATCAGTGGAGAAAGCTATCTTGCTTACAGGGAACTGGAATGTTGCTGCTGAATCTAGTGGAGACAGGATTTTAATCCTGATATATTTTATGGGAACAGCAAGATACTGAATGCCATTTTCTCAAAGAAGCTAAAAGGAACTGAGAGAACATAATACCTGAAAGGATCAGAACTAGACAAAAAATGCAATACATGTGCAAAAGAGAAAACATAATGTTGTAAGGGTTCAGTCCTAAAAAACCTGTCTACCTCATTCTTAATGTCTCTTTAGTACTATTCATGGTGGTAAACACTGGCTCAGAAGTGTGTTAGCTGGATTAGGGAACAAAATAACATTATATGTTTCATTTATTCCTGCAAGAATTGATTTTAAAAACTCTTAATATACACTGGATAACTTTTATATGCAGTGCATATAAATGTACATTTTCTTGCTACTGGCTGATTTGTAAAGCTTTCTTATCTGTACTGTGTGTAACATCCTCTTTGCTTCTTTGGGGTGGTGAATACTGAAAACTGGAAAGGGAGTGTAAGCAAGCAACTTATATTACTTTCAAAATCTAACATGCAATAATTTTTGTAGGGTTGAGTTTTTAGCTGTAGCAAGTAAAGTCACACTACCTTCTACTGATCAGCAAAACTTAAAGTGGGCTTTATTAATAAAACTTCTCTGTACTTATCCAAGAACATATACTGTATATATGTATATGTTATGTATATGTATAATAGCCTCTCTGTCCCTCCAGCTTTTACGATAATGGGCAAAGTAATAAGCAGTAGGCATATCTTGCCCAAACAATCGATAATCTGCTGCATACATACAGAAGGAAGAGGTACATAGGAGCATCATGCATAAAATATGATACAAGGGATAGCAAAAAAGGCCCCTTTTGTTCTAGCTAGTGAAACATGTCACACCTTTTAAAACACTCATTTGTCTTCTATTTCTTATTAATGCATTGTTTGCTTCAGTGCTACTTTTTTGATTGCATGAATGATATGGAAAGGCAGTATGTTGTAGTAGATTTCCACTGTGGCTGCTCTCGTAGGTACTCAAACCTGAGTTGCTACTGGAGAAAAAAAAGAAAGAGTTTGTTTAGGATGACAAGGATACAGAAAATACATCCAAGAAGGCAAGAGATTTGAAGTAAAAATATAACACCTGCCAGGCAGCTTACTTGCAGTATAAACAAGGATTAACACCAGCAGTGGTGCAGCAAATACTAGTCTTATCACATATATGTTTAAATATCACAACTTGAGTACAAGAAAAATTACTTCACATGCTTGGTATTTCAAATTGCTTTTGGATTCAATAGCTACTCCTAGATCAGTAAATAGACTTGATACCAGGGTGGCAAACAGATTCAGTCCAGAAAACAAATAACCTAGGAAAGCAGTTCCATTATCCTGTCCTTGGTTTTTACCTTACAATATAGTTCTAGATAAGGAAAAATAAGGAGCTACTACAACTTAAGCAGTTATTTAGAATAATCTCTTTGATCACTTGCTTCCAGGCAAGTGGGTTTCATAGATTTTCCTAAGGTAATTACTGTCTTTCTCAGGGGGGTCTATTCTTCCCTAGAATAAACAGGCCACAAATAAATATTTTAAAAATCAGCTCCCTATCTATTTTAAAATTAACTCATGCTCAGTAGGTTCGGATCAAGGATCAGGTAGGAGCTGAGGAGTGGATGGTCTCATTGCTGACTTACAGCTCAGGCTGCAGGCATATGGCAACAGTTGATCACCGTTAGGGGCGTTAATATAAGGTTAATTGTCTGGGTCAGGCCTCTGCTGGCAGGCACTGGCTGCATACAGCTGTGTATACTATCATCAGCTGAACAGGAGCTGACTGAAACAATCTGTAATTCTCTGCTCTGACTACCTGTCCTCCTATCACAGAAAGAAAAAAAGCCAATGAATGATTACTGAATTTGAAAGCACTAAAGCAAAAACCTTTTGGTATTTGTATCCTCAACTGGCAAGTCAAAGAGACATCTTTTTTTTTCCTTTCGACAAGCTAGTTTTTAACCCATGATAACGGATCTCATGGCAACATTCTCATAACTTCTGCTTCTTTCTTGACTGAGAACAATAGATAGCACCCTTACAGTTATCTTTTCCCCCTTCTTCCACTGGTAAGCATGCAGGATGGAAAAGCATCTTCTGAACAGATGGATCTGCTGGTGACCAAACGATCCCATTGTACTGAGGAGTGACGATAAAATTTTAACCCTCCCTGACACAGAGAAAACTGGCAGTGAAAGTGGTTTTAAGGGGCAGTATTCAAGTACTAAGTGAAGGAATGGAACAGAATTCAGGGAACTGGGTGGATGGCCTCATGCAAAGAGTTGTGCTCAATGGCTCAATCTCCAGCTTGAGACCAGAAACGAGTGGTGTCCCTCAGGGATCGGTGTTGGGACCGGTCTTGTTCAATATCTTTGTTGGTGACATGGACAGTGGGATTGAG
>JANRGW010024542.1:0-14729 GCA_024733675.1 Psilopsiagon aymara | reverse complement strand
GGAATGGGTTGCCCAGGGAAGTTGTGAATGCTCCATTCCTGGCGGTGTTCAAGGCCAGGTTGGACAGAGCCTTGGGTAGCATGGTTCAGTGTGAAGTGTCCCTGCCCATGGCAGGGGGTTGGAACTTGATGATCTCCAGGTCCTTTCCAACCCTAACTATTCTATGATGCTATGATTCTATGACTTAGAACAAAGCTTTCTCCAATATATATTCTATGGTTTATGCCTGGAGGCACCAGGGTTTTTCCCCTCATAATGGAAAAATAAAACAAGTGAAGCAAATCTACAATGCCATGGGGTTCATCTGTGGCCACTTTCAAAACTCCATAAAATGCCTAACGTTGTCTCACAAAGTTCTCTTGCCTTACTGTCGCCATGACAATACATTTCAACAGGTACTTTTATCTGTATAAATGTGTCACTCATCTACAATTGTGCCCACGGAAACAATTTATTGAAGGCAAGTTAGATAGCAAATTGGAATTGGAGGTCAGTGTGGTGATAGGTGGACATTAACCAAGAAAAAAACAAAGGGATCCAAACACATCTGAATCACAGATGAGGTTTAATTTCTTTACTTGGATCCAAACAGTAATGTCACTTCTGTAAAAGGCCTGAAGAAGCATTCATACAGAATATACTCAGGCCTTGGAGTTAAAATTTGAAATGCATGTACATAGGATTTAAACTGTGGGTTCTACATGGCTAAATTAAAATACTTCAAGTTTCTGTTAGGAAAGAATTTGTATGTTGAACTTTGCTGCAGTGATTTTAGCAACAGTAATTTCAGCAACAGTAACAAAGAGAATATTTATTCATGGCATAAAAACTTTTAATACCAACATGAATGATGTGCAGAAATATCTGTGAAGAGAAACATTCAAACCAAGCATATCTAAATTTTTGAGAATCTTTCGAGAATAGGTGGACACCTTTGTGCTATGCCTGAATATGCTGCAGTAGGTCCCCTCCTTCTCACATTGCAGAGCTGCTTTGTCATTTTATGTGGTTACCATTGACCCCTCAGCCTCAAGTAAGTTAGGCAGCAGCTACTGATGGACTTTTATAAATATATACATGCATAGAATTGCATAAATAACCAAGTCACATACAATGCAGGCCATACTTAGATATAGATTCAGCTAAGTAGTGTTGGCAGGAAAAGCAACAGCAGGAAAAACATCAGAAGTGGCAGAAAAAATACAGCTTTCCAGAAGGACAAATAGTAAAATCAACTAATCTGCAGTCAGCAAAACAAATGCATTTGACTGCCTTATTTAGATTCACCTGAAAACTACCTGAAATACCAGGCTCTCAAGTTTATGCTGATTCTTTTCTGTTGGCATCCCTATGAAAAACAAAAGAATTTTCTCTATCTGTAAGTTTGTATAATATAGCAAATAGATTGCTGTCCACTCAATGTCAATTATTTTCTTTTAATTATGAAATTCTAAGTAAAGCTCTCCTTCTCCCCCATAAAAACTGACAGCCCAACCCCCAAATTCACTAAACAAAGGGTCCTTAATAAAACCACTATTCCTTTTCTTAATTAGTTGGTTTCAAAACAAATTTATTTATCCTTTTTCAGACAACCCATTCTTACCCCTATTGAAATGTTCTGTTTTGTACTCTGTATTCAGCAGTGGTCTGCTGGTTAAGTTTATCAGTTCTTCCAGCTGCCCATCTCTCCTCACAAATTATATCCACAGCTGCCTGTTCCCAAAAAATTATGTCTCCAAAATTCTCATCTGTGAAAACATTACTCATATAGGTAGTTCTATGCAAGAAGATAAAACTAGGATGCCAGTGTCAAGAAGTATGGGGAACTGCAACTACCTTTAGAAATATACATACTGTCAAACTACATAGGATCTAAATAGCATCTTGAAAGCATGGGAAAGTTAATTAACTAGAAGAAACAGGCCTTTATTAAAATACCAGACAGTGTAAAAGAATGTTTTCAGAGCTACACAGAAATGATACAAAAGCTGGTGTCTTGGAGAAAATAAAACCACAGACTTCCTACTGTTTCAGAACAAAGTATGACAAACATGAGCACCAGCGAAAATGTCATTAAAGTCATATGTGGGAAAAGCCCTAAGTGTGTACAAGTCAAGATAATATCAGTGGGAAAATGGTTTCAAACCACCAGTGACTAAAACAGCAAGATATACTTAGAAACGTGTGCTCACCTTGAATAAATAATGCAGAAAGGAAAAGATTTAAGTAATCAGTTTGCATGTGCTTCATTCTCAGAAAGCTTTTCAACCCATCTTGTGTGAACGTGTATGCTGGGGCATAGCTATGTCTCTTGCTGTCAGGGAGTATTCTCATGGAAATTTCTAACTGAATCACTCAGTGGGCACATTTACATGGCAAAAAGCTGTAGAAAATACTCCCAAAGCCAGAGAAAAGTTATACTGCCAAAACTGTTAAGCCCTAAGTGGGTTTCCAAATAAAATTCATTTGCTCTATTGGGTGCCACTTGAATGAGTCAACAATAAACTAAGGCACTAGTTGAAGAAGGCCTTTTAATATGGAAAAGTATCTTTCAGTTTCTGAAACAGCAATCCCCTTGAGAATAAACTGAAAGGTGAGACTTGTGAAAGGCTTTGTCCAGTTTCAACCCAGTGCCTTTCATATGTTTAGAGATGCATTCTACTGTTGCTGCATATCAAGTTTGTGGCTTTAGTGTGGTTTTCACCGGTTGCACAGAGCAAAAGAAACATTTCTTTGGACTTCAGGCAGCTTTTTAACATTTTCCGTATTGTGGCTAACCTTCGAACATACAAACCCATTCATGGACAACTTTCAATCCCTCTCTTGTTAACCTCATCTCATGCCTTTTCCTTCAGAAGCTCATCTGCTTGAGTACATGAAAAGTCCAGAGAAGGTAAGATTGAAATGAACTTCCTCCAGTGGAGGGTTGTTGTGGAGGTTATAATTAATTTCATACAGCAATGTGTCTTTGGAGGCCAACTGTTATATCTGGTGTGTATGGCTGACATATTGATGGTGACTTCAGGAAATAAAAATCTGCGGTAAAAGCAAGTATATGCAACCATTTGATTGTGATGAATGCCACAAGACATTGGAATTGTAAATACATGCTGGGCTAAATTCCTTCTTCTCTAAAAATACCAGTGCAATTCAAGATGTGAATCTTGAATCTTAGAGAATTTGGTTACTTGACTTCTCCAAAATGCTCCAGAATATAATTTCAGCATTGTTAAACAGCCGTTACAGAATTGGCCCTCTTGTCCTTCACCTCTGAGTCATTTTCTGTAAGAATATTTTCTCTTCAGTTACTTGAAAAGTGAGAGCATTTAATACCTTAACCAGAACTATCAGCTGCTAAAACCTTACATGAACTCACTCAGTCTGCTAAGGTCCGCCCTTAACTACCACAACCAAAAGACTTCCACTGTTTTTTTGCCCATGCGATTCTGTGATTCTCTCTGTGCTGTTTCATGGGCACTCTGATAACATTTCAAATATGTTAACCACGATGCCTTTTTGTCACATTTTACCTACTTTGTAAGTTGAAGACTAGTCTGAGATCCTAGTTCAAGAGAGCAGTATTTTCAACAAACACTCATTTTAGACTCCCACATCTTGAAAAGTGCCATACCCTCTAATTTCCTGTTAAATAGAAAGGTCCATATGTAATATTATCCTCTTTTTCTACTTAAAAATATATATTCAAATGCTTAATTACAACCTTTTTATCCTATAAGTAAAAAAAAAAAAAATGCATTTTCCACCTCATACCAAAGCTTCCTAGCTTTCACCACCTTTACAGTGGAGATTCAGAAGGTGGAATTAGTTTCATTAACTCATGCTTTAAAAGTTTGCATCATGTTTGGTGATGGTTTTTGGCACAGATTATGTTGTTGGGGGCTTTATCCTTTTGGTGGAGCATAGACCAAAAGTTCAGTTGCAGTCGTGGTGGTCTTAAATTCTGCCTAATCTTTCATTTGATTATAACTCAGTTCTTTAAAATCCTTTGCTTTCTGTTTAAATGCTTTTTTGCTATTTAAGTTTTCTAATTACAGAACATAAACTCCAACAAACAACAGCAAGAATTAACATATACTGAATATGTGAAAAGTGCCATATCCATCATCCTTACAAGCACAGCACTGCCAGATCTTCTCAATATTCACAGCAGTATTTGAAAAAAAAACCAACCTAAAACCCACCCGTCTGCCATGAAAGGAATTTCTCACATTGATCTTTTCCCTGTCAAACAGGGTAGGTGGATAATAGCATTGAAAAGAGGGAGTGAAAAAGGGGTTAAGTTTTAAATAGCATAAATGGTAGTAGCATAGAGACAAGCTTGCTTTCATCAGTCAGCCAGCATTAGGCAATTTCAAAACCTGGCAGTCAATAGTGTTTTTCTTAGCTTGTGGTATTTGAAGGACATTGATAAACACATCAAACAGAATTCAGAGCATGCATTGCGGAAGTGCTAGTTAAGGCTAAAGTTGGCATTCAGTCTCTTTATCATGCATGAGACATACAGGCTCTCTCCTATCAAATTCACAATAATTTTGCATGGAGAATGAATATTTTGAGGATTTACAAATAAAAGAGTTCATTAAAATCTAGCCTTTAAACCAAAATGGTCACTTACTCCACACCAAAGATTTAATGTACGCCAAATTGCATGGTAAGCTTGCAGTGCTCATGTTGGTTTGTTGTTTATAAAATTTAACATTAAAAATGTAAAATGCTACATTTCATAGAGGAGTCTTTTAAAAAACAAATAAACAAACAAAAAAAACCCCAACTTTTTCTCCATGAAAGACGTGAACAAATGTACAGTCCTAAATTTTGACCTTTATTCTCTTTTTATATACCTAGTTTGACTTTCCTTTTGCTCTGTCCACGTTCCTCTGTGCACAGAAGCACATGTATGAGCATACATATGCCCGAATAGCTTCGCTCTGCTTTCTGTGGCCATATTACCTCACTTTAAACTATTTCAGCCTAAGTTCTTTTATCTTCCTGAAATGTGACCCTTGTCGAAATAATAATTTTTGCCCTCTTTAGTTTTCTTGTACTCCCCTTTAGGCACTGGAAAGCTGCTATAAGGTCTCCGTATAAATAATTTCTCTATGCAGTTTCCTTGTACACAACTTTTAAAACAACATTTTTTATTTTTTTTTTTTTCCCTGAGAAGAAAACTACTGTTTAAAGGGTAACAGTAAAGAATTAATGTATTTGTTCAGGTAGGCTTTTGTCCTGTTTTCATATACTTACGATAAAATAACAAATTTCTCCTTGCATGGGACTTGCAGGTTATCTTCCAATAAATACTTGTACAGCAATGATACATGCTAATTAGAATGTCCTTGAAAATGAAGACAGGCTCCTTAGCCCAAGCAGCTAGTTACAAAATCTGCCAACTGTATCATTAAAGCATCGTATATAGTCTTTATCAAAATGCTGCAATATATCAAAAGTAATAAACTAAACTCGGTTTACATTTTATGTATTTTACATTTGAAATATCAAGAAATATTTTAATTGTTTTTTTAATGCCATCTGGAAAGGAAAGAGTGGGTAAAAAATGTAATGTAACACACTTCAAGGAAGAAAGATAAGAAAGATTTGGAAACAGACTTATAATGAATGCTTCAAAGATGAAAGATAATTACTTCTAGCTAAGTTCTGAATATTTCAGTTGCCATAAAAGGGAACAGTAAACCTCTGGCAAGTGTGTGGGAAGATGTGACTAAGTGAAAAGGTTTGCATCTGGAAATAAACTTTTCTCTTAGGATGTTGCAGTGCTTTGAAGATAAGAAATCCCAACATAGCTGCAGGTACAGTTGACCCCCCTGAGGGGAAATTCCAGCCCAAGATGTGGAGGGGGGAATAGTGTCTGCTGCCAAAGAAGGTGGAGGCTGGTTCTGCTAATGCTAGGCTCTGGGGAGGAATTCCCCTCCACAGGCACAGGTTGGTACCCCTCTGCAAGGCAGCTGACAACCAACACACACTTCCAGAGAAAGGAGCTACAAAACCGAGCAGGCTGAGTCTTTTTCTCAGTGTATTTGACAAGTCTTTTGTGACTTTAAGCAGCCACATGATTTCAGTCCAGAAAGCAATTTTTACATGTATCTAAAATTCCACTCTTTTCCCAAAGTTGGCAGTTCCTATCCTGGTCAACAAGAGCCACAGATGCTTGTACAACACACTGTAGTCTTTTGAAAAGGACCTATAAAAGGAGGCCAAAGTTTATTTCTGTCCTTTTCCTTAGGCATTTGGTTTTGTAGATGTTTGTACCACTATACAGTGTGGGTGAAATGCTAAGGAAACATCTGGATGGAAGGCATAATACAATTGTAAAAACCCATGAACCTTGTTCTGTTAATGTCACATAATCTGTAAGAGGAAAAAATGTTTCTGTGAGAAATATCATTGCTTCTGAAAGATTAACACTGATGAAAGAGAACAGCTAAACAATACCCTAAAGAATCTAAATTTTTTTAACTTCTTGAGACAACGGTTTTTGAAACTATATACTCTTCTTATGCTTCTCAGCTGTAAGATGAGAAGAGAGGAGAGGAAAAGAGAGGAAAGAACAGGACAGGACAGGGTTGATTTGTTACTTATATCAAAACATACAATTTTATACTAACTTCAGCGCTTGGGAAACCAGTGAGTGTTAAAATATAAAATGTTTTTTTGACAATGAGACGTTTATGATCTTCATTGACTCCTGAGTGGTGCCGAAGGTGTCAGACCCAGTATAAAGCTACAGACATTAGTTACTGTGCAGTAAGCTAGACTAGGGATTCACAGTGTGTTAGATACTCCACTGAGATTTCCCAAGTTTTCAGTTTGCAAAAGTTCACCCTATAGCAAATACAAGGAGTAAGTTTTCTTAGTTATTTGCTTTGGCAGTAACATGCACATAGCAATTTCAAAATAACTGAATCTGAAACTAGCTTAATCTGTAGTGACTTTTTCATGTAACAACACCTGTAATGCAGTGTATTTTTGAGTAAATTTATTTGTCTGGACAAGGTCACACAAAAAAATTTGGTCTATATAAAAGAAAAACCATTTATTGTGGCTTTGCTAAAACATCAAACTTGAAGTATTCTTTGAGAACTTGAAAGATACATTTAAACTTTAACATGGCTTCATTTAGTTTAGTTCACTTCCAAGATAAGAAGAGATTTAACACTATATAGAATTCTTTTCAGTTACCCAAACTGAAACAAATACCAGATGAAATAGCAACTCTGACACAAAACACTTTGAGACTGTATCGTTTTGTCTTCAAGACTTTCCTTTTAATTCTTATTTAACCTCAGAAACCTTTACAGCTTCTCCTAAAGTAGGTTTACCTACACTGCACTACGACTTTTATTTGATTACCAAGTAGTTAGCTGCAGCCAGTAATGTTGGATAAAATCTAATGGGACAATAACCCCTATGCTTCTTCCATCTTTCAAAGGAATGGCTTTACTGTAGAAGAGTCAAACTTACATCCACTAGCAACACAATCAATACTTGAAAATTTGCCAGTCTTTTAATATTAGATTTGTTTAGGGCACAGTAGAAACATCAAAAGTCTGCAGCAGAAATGTGTGCAGATTCTTCTAGCTTTTAAGAAGCATGTTAACTACTTTATCTGGTGATCAGCTAGCTGATGGTAGAAATGCCTCATGAAAAATCCTCTAGTGATACATTTTTAAGCTCTTTGCTGCTAGAACCTTTTTATCTACAAAATGTATAGGTTTAATTCTCACTGAAGCATAGGAGAATTGAAACACAGCTGAATCATATTGTGGAGGGTAAGTGACAAGACATTAACTGAGATTATCAGTATTTCAGTGTAAGGTGCCATTATCCAGGGCAAGTAGCTCCAGGCACAGAGCCCCAGTTTTGGAAAATACACAGAGACATATGCATACTCGTGTGCAGACACATAGAGTCATAGATATACACAGACATGCAGGCAGGCACACACACGTGTGCTGGCATAGTCATGACCAAAAATGCACAGAGGCTCATGTGCACACATGCATGTATCCAGTCCACGAAGGCAGCAGACTTTCTGGACCTACCATAGAAGAACACTGAAAAACACCCATTTGGCCTGAAATCTCAGAACAGCAGAAAACTATGGTTCCTTTTGTCCCAAGGAATACAGAAACAAAATTAGAGAATGAGACACTTGTTTTTCCGATTTCAATACTAATGTTCTTCCCATTTCAATTTCTAATGGCTGTCTCAAGGGGTTTTTTTTCTTTAGGATCTCTGTGTATGCATCAGGCTGCCCAGTTCCTTCCTTTAATATCCTCCCTTTAGATTCTCATTTATTTGCTCTGCCTTTGGCTCTGGTTTCTCTTCTCAGTGGAAAATTAGATCTCATGCCAAACATACTGCCCAGCACATAGATCAATAGATATGAAGTGAATCTGTCAGTGACACTGATATGAGGGGCTGAAGTCACCCTTCTGCAATGCTGTTGGGTCTGTAAGCCCAGATGTGCAGCAGAAATAGGGACACGTAGCAGAAATGAGAAAAAGTGGCAGGACACAGCAGACACCATAGGAGGAGTTTGGGTGCTTAGGCAGGCACCACTGCCCCTGCAATCAGCCTGGATCTTTCCAAGGAAAAAGGCAAAGCCCTAGAGAGATGCAGCTTCTGAGTTTGACCCATGGCATTACCTTGACCTAGTCAAGATTTCACAGAGGCAGCAGACAAGATTAAATATTAGGTAAAATTAATAAAATCACTAGCTTAATTAGGAGCTACTACTGATATTAAATAGATCCTGTTAAAGAATAGTGTTTCTGAATCACTAAGGTTCAAATATAATTGAAAATGTACTTATGAGAAACAGTTTTTTGCAAAGCCTGTGAAACTGTGAGGATTAGGTTGAAGTATCCAATATGATCAATATCTTGCAATTGCATTAAGGCCTCAGGCAATGGGGGCCTTCATTCCTTCTTGTTTCCCATTTTCTGTTTTCTGTTTCTAGGCACCATCATCAGCAATCAGACATGAACAGAAAATGAATTTGCTACAAGCTAGTAGTATTGTAAGTGGCTTTGATATAAGTGGAACAGGGGTCGGTAA
Organism: Psilopsiagon aymara; assembly: GCA_024733675.1. Lineage (NCBI taxonomy): Eukaryota > Metazoa > Chordata > Aves > Psittaciformes > Psittacidae > Psilopsiagon > Psilopsiagon aymara. The sequence continues at coordinate 5,630 of JANRGW010024542.1, read as the reverse complement.
CTTCTAAGCTCCAGCAGCCTGATAAGAATATTAAGTCTAGCATTTATCCCCAGTGAGTGCTTGATTAGCCATACAGTGCTCTGCTGACAGAGTTCACTAAAAATACATTATGCTAATAATACTTGAGTGCCGGCAACACTGGGAAAGCCCAAGTCTTAACACAAAGAAAGAGTCATTATGGTATATACCTGGCAGACACAGTTATAGGCAAAAATATTACTTCATATTCCTGTTTGCAAAAATTTTAGTAGAAGTTGAGGTGATTCCTCAAAGCATCTAATGATTAGTAAGAATAAAAAGAAATACCCTACACTGGCATATGGGAAATAGAGGCGCTTTGTTTTTCAAAGCAGGTAGCTGTTACTGAAGACTAATCACTTGTATACATTATGTTTAGTTAGTCTAAACTACATCATATGGCTATTCACTTGTGCCTCTTTCTGCTCTGTTTAACACTGAACTTGTTTCCTTCTTGTGTATTCAACATCATAATCAGCGATTCCTGCTGCAGTCCCATGGCTCCTGCCTTTTCCCCACTGTCACTTGCCCTGCTACCTGTGATCCTGTTGACATGGCATTTGCCCTTGTCTAAAGGAAGAGTTTATATGCTGTCTCTCTTGGCATCAGCTACAGGTCTTACGTACCCCAGCAACAACCCAAACTGTAATTCAATGCATAGAAGACAGTTGGGTGGAGAGGTTCAATGCTACTTCAGATTAACTCACTGAATCTTAAAGCCTCTTCCAAACACTGAACACCCCAGTCTTCTTCATTGTTCTCCTGTCCTCTACCACGGCTGCCAATGTGTAATTAGCAACCTGCCTGACTTCATACAGAAGACAGACGCGTTCTCAGCCGACTGTGTGGCTGCCAATTATTGCACAGGCAATTGGTGTACAGTACTTGGCCATGACTCATAGCAAGGGCAAGCAATCATTTCACAGACATACAACTGAGTTTTTCAAAACATGATCAAGCTTGGGAAAAAAAAAAGCCCAGACAATCTGTCCATTAGAGCTGGTCAGACTTTGTTTTTTGTCCCAAATCTCTTACTAGCCAAAAATGCATTTTAAGCCCAGCCATGAAGGCAAATTTGCTATACAGTTTCTAAGAACAAAGATATATTTCAAAAGACAATAGAGTGTCTCTTCAGTTTTAAAAAGATTTGATTTTTTTAATATATTTAAAAGGTACCATAAATGTATTTGCTTTAGAATGTGTAAAACATTTTGGTACACCTGAAACATGTCTTTACTTTTAGCTCTTTATTTTGCCCAAGAAATGGAAGAGTAAGAAATAAGTTGGTACTCTATCAATGTTAAGAATATTGACAGTAAGCCAAAACCCTCAGCTACTCACAGTCAACTATTACAAGCCACCAGACTGCTTCAATGCAAAGGTACAAAAGAGCTAAGTAATCTGACCTACTGTAGGTGATTGTATGTAACAGTCGTAATGGGAGAAAGGTCCAGACAATGGAGAAAAGCAAGCACTTCAATGCCACAATTTGTTATCATACTAATGTAAATTACTGAAATAGGTCAGATGAATCATGCCTTAAAAATGCCCATTTCCCTTCACTGACTAGAGGGGAGATACAGATGACTAGTCCTGGTGACTACCTTATCAGTGCCAACAGTGAGGTAAGATAAATTTCTGCCTATTAATAATTCATGAAAAATTAATATTTTGATGTAAAAGATCCAAAACATGGGACCAGAAACTGGAAGGACTGGCCAATCAATAGGGCATAAATTCTTGTTGGTGACTCTAGCATTCAACATTTCATGTCTTACTTATTCTCCTGTGTTTACCCTTTTTTCTTACCTTTTCTTCCATTTAATCCTCTTGTCTTTGTTTTTATTTCTTACCCATCTTCTATCTTTTTTCAAGCCACACAGCTTGATAGCTGTTTTTTTAGAAGCTGCTGTTGACAGTGACCACCTGCTTCTATCAACTGCTTTCTGTCTTTCATCACCATTGGAAGGCGAAAGAGGACACTCTGAAAACCATGACCACTTATGCATAGTAGGGTATGGGAAGTCTCTCAAACTGGCAAACGGGCAAAATGTACCACTCTGAGCAGCAAATGTCATTAGATGTGGCTGCAAGCAAGGATTGATCTGTTTTTTTCAGACTTTAACCCTGAAATGCCACCATTATTATGCTCGAATTTCATTGTATTGTCTAGACCCAGACATGCCTTTGAAGATTTGTTATGAAATCAAGTATTCTAGGAACCTCAACCTCATCTTTTTTCTCCCTGCTTTGTGTGAATTCCATACACAGTATTTTAAACTTTATATTCACCTAGTTTCCTTGCAAATGAGGCAACAAAGTCCTTAGTTGGGCCTCAGAAGATTCTTTCTTGGTTCTAAATATGGCCAATGGTTTCACTGTTGACTTCTATGTTAACAGGACAATGAGCAAATTTGAAAAATATACCCCTGTACCTAAAGCAGAGAGTTGTGTGTAGAGTTGCTACCAATACTTCAGTGAACATTTTTCATTATAGATGTATATATAAACACTGCATCCACCTCTTAAATTTCATTTCACTTTTAGCTAGAGCTTCCTGATGATGCCTATTATTCCCTACAAAAATACAGTAACCTCACTGCATCACCTCACTCTATAAACACAGTTTACAAGCACCAGGCAACTAAACAGAAAATATAACTCCAAAGCAACACACTGTACTCCTGGACAACTGAACTGCTGATCACTTTGTCTGGATGTATGGAAAGTTAAATCAAGCTGAAAGTTTTCAATCTATAGTGATAATGTACTTAAGCAGCAGAAAATTATGTACTTACTGTTCCACTCCAACTGTATGTGATATAAGAAGTACAATGAACTCCAGTAAAAGAAGAAATGAAAACTGGTGGTAAATAATCAAGCTATAATCTTCATTAGCCTCGGTATTTATCCTACTGTTTTGTAGGCAATGCACTGTTAATGCCTTTTATTTACTACAGTCCTTTATTTTTGACCATTTGTATTAGAAATACTTCCCTTTAAACTTTTCCTTATTGTTCCTTTTTCCTTTCCCTTCTGGGATTCTGATACTATTATTCACCAAATTCATTACCAGATTAAACACTTTTTAGTTTCTAAAATTAATTATCCATCACTATAAACATATCAATGTAAGTTCTCTTGCTAATCACATGAAAATCTATTCTGTTATCACTGTGTTTTTCCTGATGAATTCTCAGTTAATTCTAGGAACAGAAGACAGGGCAGAAATTTTTCCTGTGCTCTTACAAACCTGAAAGTATAAACTTGGATACACGCAAACTACATTTAAGGAAGAATAGTAAGGATCTGTTAAATTCCTGCCACAGATGTCGAAGAATTTCATCAAAGTAAGTGTACAGAGACCTTGGTAGATACTGAAAATGAATTAAATTAAAGACAATGCTGAATGAGCTTTTATGAAAGCAAACCATCATTCTTCCTTCAGCTAAATGTATAAAAATTACTCCTATGGAAACTGGCGACTTTGGTCCTTTTTCACAATTATTTAAAATCTCTTATCATCTGTTCTTCATAGGTCTGTGCTGTACTCTTGGCAATAACTGTGAGCATGTTAGACTCAGAAACAGTAATTAGTATCTGTTCATACAAATGCTTTAGCCTTTTTTTTCTCATTACTCAAACTCTATACACGAGACATGTTTAGAAGCATAAATTGTTTTCCTACTGCGCTTCTAATTAACACTTCCATTAAGACCTAGGCAGAAAGCATGGAACACACTGAAATAAACTGCTGTTTACAGAAATGATAATAAAATGTATACAAATATGTCCTGCAAAGTGCAATCAGGCCAGCTTGCGTGACATGTGGATGTGTTTCTCACATTTATGTAGGCACAAACAGATGTGGTACACTCACATGCAAGACTAATTTGTTCATTAACATTAAAAAAACCTAGATGAACAACAGTCCATTAATTTTTATAATTACTTCTCGCATGCCCATATCACTGCTCAATTTATTTTCTAAAGCCCTTGGTAGCTTCAGATTGGCTCCTTGGCATGATCGTACTGGATGCTTTAGTTACTTGTCCACTGGTTTTGCATTTGCTTGGATTTACTTGGATTTTTATATCTATACACTTCCTAATGGCCTCTACCCCTCTTCTTACTCTATATGAAATTGGAATTAATCTTAAATTAAGATAAATAGTAACATTTTAGGGGGTTTTCCCATCTTGAAAAGCAGAACAAATTGGTCAAACGGCTTGCTAAGTATCATAAATAGATATGGATTTCTAGAAGAACTGATTTACACCTTAGAATAAAAAAAGAAATTACCAACATTTTCAATTTTCCATATGTTCAATACAAAACAAAGTCAGAAAAACTTTCCAGCAGCTTTAACTGAAACTTCACCTCCAGATATCCCATTGTGAGACTCAAGAGAGTTAATCCACAAGGAAAGAGATTAAGCAGGTCTTTCAACCTAAAGGGCAATAAGATGATCTTAAGGTCCTTTCCAACTCTAACTATTCTAGAGTTCTATAAGCTTTGCACTATAAGAGTAATTTTGAAAGCTTGACAACAGTAACTCAGAATAGTGATAGGGGGATACAGTGATTGGGGGATGTTGCCTTTGTTTTTAATTACATTTTATTGAACAACTAAGTGATAAGCATCAAAAGACAAGATTGTTTTGGATCATCAAAGACAGGGGAGTTTGTTCTGTGAACGCTGGCAAACTAAAAGAGCTTTTCCTGTGTTTACCTGAGTAATTAATTAAAGACCAAATTGCATTTGAGCCAGCAAGCTGCAGTTAATTAGAGTTGTGTGCATTCAGTGAACTTAGTGATTTGAAGTAAAAAGGATTTACAGTGTAGGTGACAACCCTTTTCAGGAAACTATCACAGAAAAGTCTGAATGTCAGAAGGCAGCTTCCAAACAATATAACTTAGACGAAGAGCTTTCTCTTGTGGTTAAAGAATGAAAGTGGAATAAGTATGGGGTTAACTGAGCAGAATGCTTTGAAAAAATTTAAACAACAAGTTTTAAAAGTTATTATTATAAAAGTTATTATCATGCCTATTTTTCTAATATATCTCACTAAGGACTGGAGACACATTGTGATGCTCCTGATCCTACGTAGTGGCAATAATCTACTGCTATTATCAAATAATAACTAAGGCAGTTTCTTTTTATTTCTGCTACTGCCAATGTCAGGAATTATCAGCATCTGCAATTCTGTTAGTTATTTATTTTCCAGACCTGCCTGAATGTTTTCACCAATGTGTTCTTAGGTAGACCTATAGCAACACTGATGATCAAAGACAAACAGTGGACAAAGCCCTTTGGGATAATGGACAAACAAAAAAGATGTCCCCCTTCTTCCTGATGAATGCTGTTAAATTAAACAGACAAGCCTCTTATCATAGAATCATAGAATAGTTAGGGTTGGAAAGAACCTTAAGATAATCTAGTTCCAACTCCCCTGCCATGGCTAGGGACACCTCCCACTAAAACATACTACTCAAGGTTCTGTCCAACCTGGCCTTGAACACCTCCAGGGATGGAGCATTCACAGCTTCCCTGGGCAACCCATTCCAGTGCATCACCACTAAAGAATTTCTTCCTCATATCCAATCCAAACT
>JANRGW010024540.1:0-23915 GCA_024733675.1 Psilopsiagon aymara | reverse complement strand
TGACACGCTTGTGAGGTGGGCTGATGCCAACCTGATGAAGTTTAACCATGCCAAGTGCAAGGTCCTACACCTGGGTAAGAGCAAGCCAAGGCACAGCTCCAGGTTGGGCAGAGAAGAAATTGAGGGCAGCCCTGCGGAGAAGGACTCGGGGGCGTTGGAAAGATGAACATGAGCCGGCATTGTGCGCTTGCAGCCCATAGTCTTTCCCATACTTATTGCAAAGAGCTGTTGTCACCATTTTACTCATCCTTGTGTTTTGTAAGCGGGGTGTTTACAGTGGTAAGAATATTAAAACCATCATATGTGCCACAAAAAACCTAATCGGAAAATCTTACTTGTAGCTATGGAGGAAGCTGAATCATGTCTGAACTTCAATATTTGAATCCCTAAGTAACAGCAGTGTTGCACATCTTTGTGATGCACACTGTCAAATGGGAGAGGCAACGATTGTTTTTGGGGGTTTGTTTTGTTGTGGGTTTTTTTTTTCAGGAACTTTCTGTTGCAGTTAGATAGAACTTGGCCATTAGGCATGGGCCAAAGTCCCTCAGACATTTTACCTGAAGAGCCTGCTCAATTTTCTCCTGAGGATCTCACTGCTTGTAAGGCCACTGATTCACTCATTTGTAAATCTGCCTTTGAGAAAAAAATACAATCTCCTTCACTACCACTACTTATATTATGTTCAACAATAAGGCAGTTACTTTTCTGCAAGTGGTGACCTGTGATTTCCCTTCTAATTTTTTATATTAATATTTCTTTTCTTCTCTCTTCTGATCTCTTTATTTCCTTATTTTGTGCTGAGCAATAAGATTGAGTTTCTTGGGGCCAGGAATTATTTTCTGTTTCTTTTGCCACATCTAACACAAAATAAACCCTTTTCCCAAGCCTTTTAGCATCTAATATAGTCTGATACCTGACTAAGAGTCTAAACTCTTGTATGTTATCTTAAAATTTAGTTTATTCATTTAGAAGGGTTTACCTACAGGGGAAGATAAAACACGCAGCCTCTTCTTAGTTTTCTAGGATCTAAGTGTGTGCAAAAGTTTGGACATTCAAAATACTGGTTATAAAACAGGTCTGCCTTTGAGAAATGAGGTGCCAATGCCCTCAGGAAAACACAAGATGGAATAGTATGTCAGTTATTAGCTGGCAGAAAATCTGAGGTACCTTTTCATACCCTTTGTTATTTAACTGTGCATGCAGTCACTGCATGTATAGTGGGCCAGATTATTTCATGTTCTTGCCTGTTTGAAATACTCTGTGGCAGTATCAGGAAGCTAGATCTATCCAGCAGACTATTCCCTAGATACTTGACATAGGCTCACACACTGTTGCCAAAGTTCTGGGGCATTTTTAGAAGTATGTCATCCTCCTACCTCCAGCTGACTTCTCCCATTTCTGGGTGTTTGCTGTCAGATACAGGTAAGAAATATTAAGGAACCTTATTCTATGCCACAGTGCAGGTCCTTGCTAACACTTTTGTATCTATGAACAGTTTCCTCAGGATTCCTACCCTTTGCACTATACATGTATAGGGTTCTGCTGGTTGTTTTTACCAAACTTTTTCAACAGGCATGAAATATTCACCCAGGAAAAAAAAAAAAAATTAAGGAAAGAAAATGCATCAGCCTGTGAGATTTGTGAATATTACATGCTGAGAGATGTGAGAATATGTGAAGCAGAGAGAAAATCATTATTACATGGAAGAAACTGAATAAAATAGTAAAGATTTATTAATGATGTTAGGGATAGCTGTCTTACAGTTCTACTTCTTTGAAAAACCTATCTGACCCAGAGGAAAATGATTGCTGCAGTATTTACAGTCACGCAAGCATTTTTCAGCTATTAAAAATCGCACCATGATGCCAGTTCTCCTTTTTATTCTGGTAGACCTTCTAGCCTGCAACTATACAAATGAAATAAAGCAGGCTTAAAGGCCTCTACCATGCATCCTGTTCTGACTTTGAAGATTGAAACTAACAGCTAATCAGCATTTGATAGCCAGTTTGTCACAGAAGCAATTTTGTTTAATTTTTACCTATTCAGTTTATGATAATGCCTCATACAAAAATCAGTTTACTTTTTTAGCTCTTACTGGATTATCAAGTCCTTCACATTGACAAATCTACAGTTCAAAAAGTTGAGTCAAGAAACAGTTAGTTAAGGAAAACTTACAGTGTATCATACAGGAAGCTAAAGTGAGCAACTAATTTGTCAGTTAAGATGAGACATGGGGAAGAAGCTGAGGAGAGGAACAAACGCATACGAACCCCCCAAACAATAAAACCCAAAACCAAATCAAATCAAACAAACAAAAAAAAAAAAATCACACACACAAAAAAAATCCTAATTATCTAATATCAGAGCAAAGCAACAGCTTTTTTTTCTATCAGGAAGTTACACAGAAAAATGAGCCGAATTTCAGGATCTTGTATGTAGTGGCTGGGAAAGGAAAGAAAACTCCTGCTTTGTGGGGGTTGCTGCTAACTAACTTTGACTAATTAGATCTATGCTTGTGACAAATACCCAAAAGCCACACAAAAAAAAAAAAAAACAGTGTAAGCATTAAACACTTTTGTTAGTGAAATCTTTTCTACAGATCTGTACAGCTATGTTTAGAAAACAAAATATTTGGTGTGCTCCATAATTTCTTTCTTACAATGTGTGTGCTTCCTTGGCTATGAGATGGGAAGCAAATATAAAATTAAAATTTCAGAGAAAACATTCAATTGAATATGTGTGTAAGCTTACACCTCATATAGTCCGAAACGTAGTTATCTTGACTATGCGGTTCAATTTGAAATCAGCTTCAGAATTCATCTACAGTGGATTTGATTAACTGTTATGATTAATGCTGTAGCTTTGCAACTCTTTTTTGACTGAGATTGATTGACAAGTTCTTGTTCAGGGTTTTTTGTGTGTCTTTCTCTGCATCTGTGTTAAAAGCTATCACACCAATCTGATGCCAAAATTAGTTTTCTTTTGAAACTTGTGGTTTCTAATGCTGTAAAGCCCTGCTTAGTCTAGATCTTCCTAAACTACTGCAGATTGTGCAGGTAGGTTGGAATGTTGTTAAGACGTAGTTTTAGGTCTACAACCTTACGGATAGGAGATTCCTAATGCTGACAAAAACTGTATCTCAAGAGTGTGAATATGTATCTATTATTATTATGGGGAGTAACCACATTGTTTTCCTTCTTTCAGGCAGTATTAACCTTCATGAATCTTTGAAATTATTCACTTCAATATTATTGGTTCACTTTCAAATAAGGTAATTATCTCTTGGGGAGGACAGAGAGAATGCTGAAGGAAGTCAGGAAACAGATTTAAGGACTGGAACTGCTGTAAAAAAAGTAAAGAGTAGACCAAGCAATTAGGATTAGAAAAAGAGAGTGGAAATTGAAAGAGAGATTCTAACATGCCAAAATGTAGTGTTATCCACAATTTATAGAATTGGGTATTTCTTCAGTTAGAAGTAGTATAAAGATAGTTATACTAACTTCTGAAGGAGACAATCTGAACTGAGAGAAGTAGTTTGAACTACTCAAGTTAGTTTTGGCAGCCCTACCATAGTAGAAGTATGTGATTTTTAAACTCTGCTCTTAGCAAATGTAGTCATTTAACTGATTGATTTTTGAGGGCTCTTTTGAGCATTTTGTTAACAACAATGGTTCTAAACCAGGTGAAGAATATTTGTACAGGCTCACTGCTTTCTCATAAGAATTATCTGTCACGTTTGTGTCTTTTAAAACAATGCTTGTCTATTATAGTCTTTGATCATTTGATATTATAGTGGCTTTGATTTAGCAGCATTTTTTATCTGGTCCTGGAACAAATAGATCATGTTGCTGTGTGTCTGTTCCTGACCTGGTTTAGCTAGCACCACACCAATATTTGGACTGGCATAAGAGAAAAGATGATGTACACAGGGAAGTGAGATAGGAAAGAAAAAAATGGGCCAAGCAGCTGCTTAATTGAAACTATCGCTGAAAAAAATGTATGCGAGATATTGGGTACTGGCGACCTAGAATTAATTCTTCTCTCACAGGGATCCTTTCAAACTCTTCGGTGAGTTATTTATGCTCAGACTGACAGTTATTTTAGTACCTAGTTACCACGGATTTTTATGGGCATTAGAAGACTAAATTCTAATGTCAGTCTGGACTTAGACCCTTGTGTCTTTGTCAGGGATCTCTAAACATTTTCAGAATAAAGACAAACAAAATAAAAATTATGAAGGGCTTATATGTTAGGAATATGGGAACACTGTCAAATAAAAGATCTCTTTTTCATGTAACTAATGTATATTCACTTGTACTTGAATCAGACAATTGCTAATATGTCCCTTGCCAGGGGCTGGGGATTGTAGCTTATCTTCTCTGAGGCAATATGACAAGTAAGGATCTGATCTTCTTGGCAAAGGAAATTTTAATGTGTAAAACCTGCTTTGCCGTTTTCTTTGGAATAAAATGCTTCCTAGTGAATAATGATAGTGAATCCTTTGCCAAGTTCCTTCAGAAAAGACTAAATGAGCCAGGAAGCAAGGCTTTTGAATGACACTTTCTCAAAAGAGTGTTGGAGATGAATGAGTTATGTAAAACTTTGTCTAGCATGTTTGGGCTTAATACTCCCTTTCCCTTGAATAGTAGCAGAGATGAATAATTTTTCCTGTGCAAAGTTTATTGTTTGAGACCTGCTTCTCACCTTAGAAAAATACCCCTCCCCTATCCTCCCCCTAAAAAGCAGAAGTTTCCATGTCCGATTTTGTCCTGACACGCCTTCTGAAATAATAAGTGGAAGTCACAGTTCTTTAACACTGCTTTCGTCATAACAAAAAGGTCTACAGAAGCCTGGGAAAAAAAAAAGTGAGCAAGTAGCAATATGTGCTAAAGTTCAAAGGGTGGGTTTCACTTACAGTGGTAATTCTTGCATATTAGCAGAATGCCGTTCATTGATAAAATTAGATGAGTGAATGATCAAAGCATGTATCTCCTGTAAGGCAGATTCGGTTAATATTAAGTATGGGAAAATGAATGTGAACTGAATGTGAACTGAATCAGAGGAGGCAGATAACTTGCTATTATTAAATGGGGACTTAAGAGGATGGTGGGCTGCCTTTTGACTGTGTGGGAGAGCTTGAAAATGTATTTCCAAATGTTAGAATTAGCATAGCATAAATCAGTAGCTCTTTTTTGTAAACAAGAAGTGTTTTTTCTGATAATATCAAAACTTGATGCTTGAATAATGCCACATTTGGTTTGTATTTACCTTAGGCCTCTGCAACTGTTTTTATTGTGGAATTGTTTTTTCCCCTTTGCTACTTAGAATCAGTATATATGTAACAACATTTTTTGGTAAGTATCCAAAGCAATTTCAATGAAAAAAAAAATAAATTATTTGATGTGTGAATGTTCCACATGCTACTTTTTATCCACCTTATGGATGTATTCATTACCATCAACTCAATTCCTGATAAAAAATTACTGTCAAATCTTTGAGAGTTTATCACACTTTCTACTCTAAAGTGTAAGCAGTTTAATACAAGAAAGTACTTACTTTTGAGTTTTCATAATAGTTGAGGGGGGTGGTGAGGAACACATGCTCGTGAAATTGAGTGTATTGAGTTTCTTGTAGAAGATTTCACAATGGCTAGAATTAGGTATATTTTATAGGAAAATACTGATGAACAGTGCAGAACAAGCAAAGAATTAGATGTAAAAACTACGTACATGCTACAGAGTTGCTGTTTAGAATTTACTTAAATCTCTATCAGTATATTATTCATGGTTTTAAAAATGTAGAATTTACTATAATTTTTAATGTTATCAATACTGAGTTTGAGTAATGTTCTCACTCTCGTTGAGACTATGTTATCATTCAAACATTGTAGAAAGAGACTTGCTCTAGAACTGAGGACAAATACCCATGTGTACATACACTTTGAAGAAACTTGAGGTTTTTGGCGTGTTCAGAGGTGAAAATCAGAAAATGCATTCATATCATCTTTTCACTTCCTGAACAGGTATGAAATGGGTTTTTTGATAGAAAATCTGGCAAAAACATTCTTACACTTTTTCATCCCCTCCTTATCCTCCAGGCATTCCAGAAAAAGAGAGAAGAAAGAGGAAATAGTTGAATCAATATTGTTTCATTTCCCTTATTGTACATTCTCCACTATGTGTTTATTGCAAACGTCAAATCTGGGTGAAATAATCTATAGAAGAAAAAATTTCTGTCCAAAAGAAGGCAAGGATGGGGGTTGTTCCTTAACAATAGGAAGAATGCAATATGTAGCTTTCAAAGAGAACATGTCTATTCTAGAGCTCAAGTCACGAATAATTTCACTATCAAAATAAGTTGATTATATTTAAAAAGTATTAGCTTTAGACAACTGAATATTATGTTGGCATTCCCTCCAGTACATCTGTGACAGCTCTATGATCTGAGGACAACCAGCGAGCCATTTTAACAGCAACCCCTATGAATTTCATATGATATAATTTATTTTCCATCTTTGGAATCAATATGAGAGAGGCTAGTGATAAAACCCAAATGGAAATAGGTGGAGTCCCTTTTGTCCATGTGAAAATACACAATACACCCTCCTATGTTTTATGGTGGATAGCTAGCATTTGACAATTTTGTCATGCAAAAGGCTCTGTATTGTTCAGTTTGCATGCAGCCTGCCTGCACAACTGATGATTACCTCTGAATAACAGGAATGAACCTGTAGATCTTAATTCAAAGCATGAAGAAGCAATAATCTCACAATAAACTGACTTCACTGAGGGGCAAAAGCAATGCTTCTTTATAGTTAGTGCATATAATATGCCTAACTATTTCTCACAGAAATCAAAGTTTTATGATCAGATGTCAAAAGTGGAGTTAAACCATGTGCCTGTTAAATGGCACTTTTAGTAGAGGGCTTGTTTTAAGTACCTTTTTTTTCACTTGCCTGTGTGAAAAGGCTGATATTGAAAAGCAGAGAGTTTTTTTATGTGATTCATAAGGGTGTGAGGAACAATAACAACCAACACTTCTTGGGATGGGAAAACTCTTCTCTTCCCTAGTGAGCAAGGAAGTCTATCCACACCCAGTATTTTCCAGAGGCCATTCACCACCAGGAGAGAGTAAAAGAGGGCAGGGGAAACTGAATTCAGTGTAGTGTAGGGATAAGATAAAGGGTGATAAAACAAATGAAGTAATGTTTCTATAGGTATGTTTCTAGTTTGTTAGGATCTGCTTTAAATATATACTTAATTGTGATACTTTGTCAAGGCACAGTATTATATGAGTAAGAACATAAAATAAAATTTATCTTACTATATTTTGACTATAATGTATCTATATATGTATATTTTTATGTAATGACTGAAAATATGGAATCAAGGTGTGAAAAAAAGGGTAAGTTAGAAAAGGAGTATTACTGAAAATTGCAGTTATTTGTTCAACTGAAATGCTTAGAGTTTCACAGTCTTATCTAAAAATATTAAAAAAAAAACCCAATTCCTTACTGCCTCAAACATAATTTATATCAGTAGTCATATGATGTGATCATGACCATGATATCAAATTCTTACTTCAAGGTTCTGAGCAAAACCCAATGACATCTAGGTGGCGTACCCCAAGAATATTGTTCTACAGGATGCTTCAATTAGCTTTGAACTACTTATATCAGATACCTTTGAAGTCGTATTTAAATCAGATTTCCCAAATAAAAACATCACCTGAGTGACTTAAAGTTCTTGGCATTCTCAAGATTTTACTCTTTCCTTTCACTGAGTAGGCAAACAAAGTCAGGCAGTCTACAAAGCGCACATTATCTTGACAGATGAAGTCAAGGTCTTCCTAGGAAATACACCAGGCTGTTTTGTCTGTTAGATATGGATCCAATACAGTTGCTGCAGTGGAAAACAGCCTATCAGAAAGCTGTTGGACTGGGTAGCAAGAAAGACATTTAAGTTCTGGAAAAGCATAAGTTTTTCCCAGGAAGACTAGCTATCTTACCCAAGTAAGCCCTGAAACTATTCAGCAAACAGTGTATACAAGTGGTAAATTTGACCTGAAATCCACTCTTGAGGCAATAGCTGCATATCAGTATAAATTCATCAAGAGACAACAACTATGAACTGTGGGATTGCTAATTGTGGACATCTGTTTTGAATGTCTGCCACTGACTGGAGATCACACATGGAATACATAGAAAAGAAAATATTTTTCCATAGACAGGAGCCTTTTGAAATCTCTCTGGATAGTCTCTCATAACTTGCTAATGGCTCAAATTTGTTTTTGTTTCAGTTGGCACAGTGAAAGCATAAAACATTTTTAACCTTCTGTCTTCAAAAATCAGTTCAGAAGGGTAAAAAATGTGACTGAAATGTGAGGTGAAAGAAATGCCGTGTTCTATTTGTACTTCTGCAAAGAGACTGGATCCCCTTAAAGACAAAATAAAACACTTCAGATATCAACATTTTAAGATCTTGTTCCAACTGTGGCCAAAACAAACAGACAAACAAACAGCTTAGCCAGTAAGGAAACATGAGGCACATATGTTAATCATCAGCCTTGATTCCTGTAAAACCTACAGGGACTCACAGTCTGTAATCTCATTTGCTTACCTGTGACTCATCTCACAGGGTTTCCAGGATGAGATTTAGGGGTCAGGTTGCACATTTCTTCATTCACATAAGGTACTAAAAAATCTCTTCCAATTACGATATTTTAGAGAAATAGGTATATTCAAGTGGCTGATCATCCAGGGAATACTTCCACAAATCATACGGTTTTGAGCAACATAGAAACAGTGAATTTTAAACAAAAGTTGACTCAAACATAAGCTTTCTCCTTAGCACCTGCCTGTTGAACTGAGCAGCCAAATAAAAAAAAGCAAACCAAACAAACAAAAACTCCAGTTATATTAACAATTGCTAAACCTTAACTATTTATTCTTCCAAAAGTTAAAATGTTTCCCCAAATGTTAAGTGTGAGGTATGTTCACATATTTGCTAGTTTTGAAGCCTAAGGAAGTAATAAGAATCCCACCCTTAGACTATTTCCCACTTTCAGTTTTCAGTAGAAATACAAAACGCTAAGGTAGGTTGTTCTGTTGTTTTTTTTCCCTTCATTCAAAAGAAGTAAAATCAACTTTTGGTTAAGTCAATAGGAATACAGATATCTCAAAGGGAGAGTGGGCAAGGCTTTTTACAGATGTGGTCCTGAATCACATGGAGGCTTTTTTCTTGTTAAATGTAACTTTTGATGAAATGGAGGGGAGGTGTTTAATTTTTTTTTATTTTTTTATTTTTTTTTTAGCAGATAGGTCAAAAACTAAGCAAGGTGAAAAAAATCTGGTGTTCTGAGGAAATTTACCTCATCCTTATGTTACTAGTAGGCAACTAATTCTGGAGCACAGGATTTTGGATGTAAATACTTCCCCCTGAAAAACATTCCTGCTAACATCAGTCATCAGTAAATAGTTTGTTGAGCTATTGAGGCCAGTGAAAATGAATAAAGTGGTCTAACATTTCCCAGAATTGAATATGGTCTATTGATGATATATTTGATCTTGAGGTATGTGCATAGGGGGGGTTAGTATTTTTTGCAGGCTAATTTCACTGTTATTCCTACAAGCAGTAGCACTTGAACTACACTACTGAAGTACAAATTTAGCAACTTCTGTAAAAAATAACTTGAAGACATAATCTCAACTTTAGCTGGTATTCTATAAAACACTGAACTGCCTAGAATAGTGACAGCAAAGAACTGGTCAATGTTTTTTATATTCTAAAGAAAATTGTAGATGTTTTATATTAAGAGATTTTCTGATTATTCAGAATCAGTGATTCATATGCCATGTACTTTCTCAATACAATTTTGCTCCTAAGTGATGGTTTTGTTTAGCTTATGTTCTTTATTTTTTAAAAAAAAATATTTTATAGGCCTTCCCCTTGAGATTCACTGGGATATTTAAGGAACATAGGGCAAAAAGACTAGAGTTTATAACACTCAGATTTTTAAATAGTTCCTCAAGAAGTGGGTTTTCAGGCCTGATGTACAGGTCCTCTTTCATTGATGTTTCTCTAAATATATCTTCTGACATTTCTTTCCTGTCTGTGGAAATATTTTTTAAATTGCATTTTGTACTTGTTGTCCTGGGTTCAGCAGTAGCAGTCATTTTTCTCCTTCTTGGTAGCTGGTGTGGAGCTGGTATCAAGGAGAGAAACGACTGCTACTGCTGAACTCAGGACACTTGTATATAAATGCATTTTACAACCTTTTAGACAGCTGGTTAGTTACCCTAAGGCTAGCAGAATATTTTAGAAGGATTGCTGTGGCTTCTTCATGCTTTTTTTCTTTTTTACCACACTAAGACAGGCATGGTAAACAAAATAGTAAAGTAGCATGAAGTTTTCTTCTTGTTCATGATTTGGAGGACACTTCACTATTTCCCTTAAAACCCATGAGGAGCTACAGCGGAAACTCTGTGAATCCTTCCATTTGAGTAACATGTGCCTATCGAATTTGGGATTATGTCTTTATATGTAAAGGAACCACCCAGCTTCTTCATAATCTTTGGTTTATGGAGCTTTCTAAGCCAAGTGCCTCTATGAGACATTGCGGTAACAATAGTGAGACTATTATAATTTTCTTAGTGTTTTAATACAACTTTCAAATTTGAGGCACTTATTTTGCAACACATGAAGACAAGATTTGTTTTGCGATGTTATGACTTGCAGAGGAAACAGATTTTAAAATAATTGCTCCATAACCATTGTAGAAACATTGACCTCTTTGGATGTAGAAGATTGTATTTCAAATCCTGCTACATACACTTCAGTCATCCTCCACCTGATCATGTGCTTTTTGTGCTTCGTAAAAAATTTCTCTTCTGCATTTGTGTGCATGAAATATGTACCTACTGAAAAAGACAATCATGAGCCCTAGGGGATGAAAGTCTATGAGCCATGAGAGAAATCAAACTGAATACTTTGCACTAAAACTCATCTGTATCAAGTTGTCTTTAAACACAAGGATTACTTTCCTCCCATTATTTGGTGCAACAAGTTTCATTAAAATAAACTACAAAAAATAAATTGAAACTTTTTTCTTTTTTTAATTTTTTTTTTTTCTCAGAGTTAAGTAAAGTTAAGAACATCAACATGACCTCAGATAGTTTGAGAGAAATAGAAAAGTCTATTTTGCTGGTCATACTTGTCGCCAGCTAACACATCAGTACCCTCCTCGAAGATTTTGCTAGTATTTTGATACTGGAACTACTACAGCATTGGTGCAGTACATTCAAGAATAACTTTCTACAGTGCTCATTTTGTGGAGTTAGAAATTCAGATTTATGATGCTAATATTGGCATGAATCATGTTCATATAATACATTTGCCAGGTAAATTGAAGCTAACCTGATACCAATTAATTTGGGATAAGTAGCTTCAAATTAACAAGTTTCTTAATATATGCAAATAATCAGATTGCATGAATTTTAAACTGTTTTTTCTAAATTTGTTGAAATATGCTAGAAGAGTATAGGAGTTTATCTTGATTTCCAGTGCTTATGGTAGTTGAATGAATCCTGAAATTATGAATCCTGAAAGTTTGCATCAACCTGTAATCCCGCTTTTTATTTCAAGAAAATATTCTAGAGTTCAAAAGAGACAGTTGGGTATTGTGCCCATACCCTTGTTTGATTCAGGAGATGTAATTAGTTTTCTGTTAGAGAGGACCTATTTGTTGATGCACATTTGAACATTGAATTCCATTTGGCAAAAATCTGTTTCCAAAATTGAGTTGCTTTATAGGTTTTTAAGCTGTCTTTTTACAGATAAGTGGATTCTCCAGTTCATAAAGGGCTTGTTATGGATTGTTAAGTCATTACAAGAAATATTTTCTTTTCTCCGTGAGATGACTGAATGGGTTTAATTTTGTCTTTTTCTTTACCCTGTGGCTGGCGCTGAAGCTATTGTCTCAGAATTTGACACTCATTTCATAGATTAGAAATGAAGGCAGCATAGTATATTTAATTGCCTTTTTCCTGCTGTACTGCCCATAAAGTGGCATAAATCAAATTAGTAGACATTTCAAACTCAAAGAAAGAGTGATGTCTTGAATCAAATATAAGCAAAAGGCAGCGTTACATTTACAGCTCTTAGCTTCTGCCTGAGGACAATTCTCTTAGTTTCCTGCTTGTGCTGAATACAGTAACTAAGAAACTAGAAGGAAGAAAGTAAAGACATCAGATTTGATACTACGGTAAAATATTGAAGGGCCTTCTTAAAGCTCTATGAGCATCAGGAAAGTTAGGAACCTTTCTACCATAAACCTTTATTTGCACTGTATTTGAATATAAGAAGGGCAGTTTCAGCAGTGTGTGTAGACAATTTTGAGGTGGCTTTAATTTTCACTATTGTTGCTATTTCCTTTATATTGGAGCTATTGCAAAGGTGTACAAATATCTTTCTAAGGAAATTTTTACTTCAGCAAAGTGTTAGGTGAAATCCTGTACTCTCACTGAATGCAGTAGGTCATTAGAGTCTGCAAATTCCTGTGCTTCTGACTTTCAATGCTAGTGGTTTGGAATTGTTGTGGACAGCTCTCTTGATGAGTGACAAAACTTTATCAATTTTTCATTTTTTGCCCAAGGACCATAAATTGCTCTTATAGTGCCTGCAATGTATATCTACACACTGTATCATTATATATATATAACTATATATAAATATTTATAACTATATAAAATAATTTAACTCAAGCAAATGTATCCTTAGTCTGAATATAAAAAAACATTTCTGCACAAAGCTTGATAGTTCATGTTCTCATGAAATAAAAAGTGTTACAAAGCAGGAAAGCAAACAGTTGGAATTGCAGTAAATTTGGGTAGAGGACTGGAAGTAATTTTGAAACAAACATTCCCAACTTTTGTAACAGTCAAGCTGATGAAAGCAGCTGTGTCATCTGTCTAGATAGCCATAGCCTGAAGTGGGTACACATTATGATCACATGTGTAAAGCCTCTATCAGATCATATATGTTGCTTCTTCATACAGTGACATGTAACTGCATTTGGAACTCTTATCTATCCACTGTAGACTTTGTAGGTTTTGTTTGGTTTTTATCTTTTTTTTGCTTCTGTTTTTGTAGACCCCATGGCCTATCATGGCAGGCAGATTAAAAGCTCCATTAATTCAAAGAAGCTGTTTATCTTATCTATCTGATGTGTGAAAAAAAGATAACCCTCCATGAGGCCAGTATGCTCCTCAGATTGTTGTCAGAGTCCTTAACATTCCTGAGACCTGTGATAGCTGCAATTCCTTTTAATCTGGTCCACCTTCAAGCAATTATGATAGAAAACCACTTGGATTTAGTCTTGCGCTCTGCAGTCTTGAAAGATCTGTTATAATATGATCTTGAATTATAGTATTTCCAATGCCCGTGTAAGAGTTCTTTTTCAGAGATAGGAAAATAAGCAAACTGGATAATACAACTTTTACAATGCACAGGTATAGTGTAAGGTTTCGCTATATTTCATAACTAAAAGATGGGCAAACAACTTTAATTTTATTCTAGTGTAGCTGGATAATATGTTTATTTATCAACTTCTATAAACAGATTTTTTTCAATCTTAAGATTTGAAAGGGCAAAAGTTGTTAATATCCCTGCAGAAATGTTTTCCAGTGTCTTACAGTGGTATTTATTAAGTCTGGTCACTTACTCATTTTCTTCAAAGTCAAAAACATTTTGTGTGACTTCATTTTCCCATCTGAGATTGCATCATGCATAACAATGTAATGACAATTGCTACTCTAATTGTGAAATGTATTTAAGCACATGGAAAGCAAAAATATCTCCAGCTTCACTTGTCATATGTATTTACTCTGTCATTTGAAATATCTTTGGTATGTTATACAAATATTTTGTTTTAACCTTAACTGTAAGAGATTGACACAGATCATGAAATACCCAAACAAAATTGTTCCACTCCCTCTGGAATACACAACAGCCTCAACAATTTGTAACTCATGCAGATTTCTTTTCATCAAAAATTTCTTTCTCCAACTCCAAACCAAAATGGTTAGATTTATAGGATTATAGTATAACTCAGCTAATCAAGCAGACTTAATTGGGTAGTGTTATTATTTTGGTTTCCTTGTTTTCTTTTTTCATTGCTCCAGAATTCTCAGCAAAAGAAAAAAAAGATTAATGTGATCAAATACTGTTGTCTTTTCAAGTGCTGCTCTTTCTTGCCTGAAGAAACAAGCAAACAAGCAAGATTACATTTATCCAGCAATGTGGCTATGATTTGGGATTTAATTGTTTGATAGTTTGGCATTCTATTCCTCAGATTGTTCTCGGAGTCCTTAACATTCCTGAGACCAGTGATAGCTGCAGTTCCTTTTACTTTCAACCCAGATTCATGGAAACACATAAATATGTCTTTTGCTGCAGATACATTGCAGATAATATGAAGGATTGGCAGACTTCAGGACATGTCTAAATTTAGGCATGCATCTATTCAAGAATATCTGAAATGAGAGTCCATACAGTCCTATCTCAACACTGTGTTGAGATATTTTGATTTCCAGAGTTTTTCTTGAATAATCATGGTTGAATTGTGAATAGACCTACACCTTGTGCACTGCTAGAAATATAAGTCTTAATTTGCTATTTTTTTGATTGTATGTAAATTTGAATTCATTATGCATGAAACAGTTGCTTACTGACACCCTTGGCGACTGAAATTCCCTGTCCCAGACAGGTGCACTTCAGATGGCATCCAGCATATCTGCTTCTTGGTTTCCTTTTGGGGAGGGATTTGCCCTTTATGACTGCTGTTTTGCTGAACTCCCCAAGAACAGCAGCTTTTGTACTCCATTAGTTGTCCGCAGGCAGCTGAGTGTCGACCACTTATCTCAGCTCTAAACTGTGACATTCAGTTATCAGCAAGATACATGGTCATTGATGATCCAAGGTAATTTTGATGACTTTAAGTCTCTGTTAACCAAAAAGCTTTTCTTTACATAATGGACTCTATGTATGAAAAATGAATGAAAAGCAGGAAATGGTCTTTCTCCTTACCAGAGCAAAAAAACATTTTTGCATCAAATGTTGAAAGAACAGTTTGCATGGACAGAGATTCTTAGAGATCATACTGAAAAGAAAACTTGAATACTTTTAGAGGTGGAAATTAAGTTTTCCTTCAAATGAAGCCTATAGCAATAAAAAGATGTCAGAAAGATGTGTCTTGATGCACTAAATTTTGCAACACCATGCAACTAATTTTACAATTACTGCATAGTTTGCAATTAAAATCCCATGGTAAAGGGGGATTAAACAAATAAAAATAAATTAGAGCAGGTAATTACTACAGAGAAATAGGGAGCTTATCATGTGACTAAGATGTGGGTAGTGCAGAATCTTAAAGCATGAAGAAATTCAGTATTGTGCTTAAGTATTGTGCTCAACTAAAAATATAGGAGTTTTTATAACAGCATTTGTAGTTGATGTTAATGTACATCCTTGTACACTGTACAACCTTACTGAAAAAATTGTGCTTCTTGTTAGGAAGCCTCTCTCTTGATAGCCAGAGGTCTTTCACACATCAGTACTGAAAGTTTGTCTTTTAACAATCTTTCATATTTGTGGAATAATTAGGAAATGTAGGGTAATTAGGAATTAATTTGATATCTGAAATGTAGCATTGTCCACACGTAAGGGAAAAACCGACTTTCAGGGCCTCTCAGAGTGAGATGCAGCCACACCTGGTATACCAGGACTGTGCACTCCACAGCTGTTCCTGCGGCAACACAGAGGGTAGAGAGAGGTGGAGATCTCGCGGTTACGCTTTGTCATATCTTCAGAAAAGATGGGAACTAGGTGGTGCAAGAAACTGATAAGCTGCATACTTGCTACCCTGAGCCAGGAGCCTGTCATCCTTTGACAGAATGCCATCCTCTGTGTGAACTTTGCTTCATTATAATGTCATTATAATGCATTTAAATGCTAAAATATACTCCGATCTCCAATGCAACACCCCTCCAAAATGCGACCACCTCCCTCTGAGCATGCGCTCTGAATTCTTAGTGTCATATACCTTTAAAACGAAGTGAGAGAGATTTGCACCAATAATAGTAAAGGTATGTATGACTGGAGTCACTCAAGCTCCACCTTGAAGGTGAAAATAATATAAACTGACCTGAGAGAGGGGGTTACTGGGGAAGATACCATCTTGGACGAGCAGAGGAAGATAACATCAACAGGCTTCTGGGATCGGTCGACAGGCTGGACCTCTCTTCCCCCCCCACAAGGATGCCTGTGGGTAAGATTTGCAGTGTATCCAGTGCTTTCCTAGGAAAACTTAGAACCTCTATAGAGTTACCTTTATTGTTACCTGTATATTTTAGAGCCAGGCTGTGTTAACTTTATCAAGCGCTTGTATTCATGTAACTGTTATTCGCATGTGCTTTTGCAGACAGTATTTATCACCAGCAATCCATAAGAACGTGTATCTGTTGCATTAATAAACTAATTTTGTCATAAAACGGTCCTCATTTTGAGTTGCAGTATGCCATCAGTGAATCCGGATGAATAAGGTTTGAATTAGATAACGCAGATGGACTGGTAGTTGCATATCGGAGCCATTCCCTGTCCTTCCCCTTATAAAGCAAGGGGTTCGTTTCCACACACACCCCCCACATCCCCCCATTTTAATGCAACAATATTGTGCACAAAGTGCAGAGGGCATAAAGACCAGAACCACAATGCAGTGGCCTAACAAGTCCGTGACGGCATATGCCAACGTTACTAATACAAGAAATACTAAATGATGGCAAGAAAAAAATCTAGTCTTACTGTCTCTCCTGTGGCCTTTTTATTTTTTTTTTCTAATTTAGAAAATATAGAGAGGAACTTGTTCACATGGAAGCAAAAATCACTGTAAATCAACACTTGAAGTGTAACTAACTTCATTTTCAGTCTTGCAAAAAAAAAGATGTTTACTTAACACAACTGTAAATTCATTTGTCAGTGAAACTTTGGATTCCAGGGGCTATTGTAACAGCCATCATTTCAGATGCAGGGCATAGATGAAGTTCAGCATTGAATGGCAGGATTTCAAATTGAGGCGAATGGGAGGGAAACCAGTGTAAACACATGGGGTATGTAATATACATTCTACCTTTGAAGGCTACTCAAAAGTTAATATTACGGTGTTTCTTGTGCTCAGCATTTTTAAATCTTCTATTTACTGTGATGTATACAACAGCTTTACATAGTTATTTACCTAAGGAAAAATGCCTGAATCCTACTTGGGTTACCTCATTTAAAATATCTCTTGCTTTAGGGTAATTTTCTAACACAAAGAGTACTCTCTGCAATTTGTTATTTGATACCAACAGATTTTCACTATTTTTATATTTAATGATATTTTAGTTTACCTGCATTAGTGGGACTTCCTTATCAGTGACCCAGGCTTAATTTTCCTCCATTATTGCATATTTAGATGATTCTAAAAGTAGCCAGATATCTCTCCCTTACCATTTCCTGCACTTCTGGGAAACACTGAGATAGCCCTGTTGAGTTTCAGGATTCTTGTATGCCACTGGGAAGTGTTCACTGACAGTGGTGGGAGATCCATGCTTCTGAAACTACCCGTTGGTCATATCAGTATTTAAGACTGAATTTGTGTCTATTGAAAATCACAGAAGAGTACCATAGAGTAATCTTACAACATAAAAGGAGTATATCAAAACACTATGATGTGCTGCATCAAAAGGAGCGTGACCAGCAGGTCGAGAGAGGTGATCCTGACCCTCTACTCTCCTCTCCTGAGACCTCACTTGGAGTATTGTGTGCAGTTCTGGTGTCCTCAACATAAAAAGGACATGGAACTGTCGGAACAAGTTCAAAGGAGGGCCACAAGGATGATGATGGAACTGGAGCACCTCCCGTATGAAGACATGATGAGCAAGTAGGGGCTGTTCAGCCTGGAGAAGAGAAGGCTGTGTAGAGACCTCATAGCAGCCTTCCAGTATCTGAAGGGGACCTATAGGGATGCTGGGGAGGGACTCTTCATTAGAGAATGTGATGATAGGACAAGGGGTAATGGATTCAAACTTAAACAGGGGAAGTTTAGATTGGATATGAGGAAGAACTTCTTTACTGTGAGGGTGGTGAAGCACTGGAATGGGTTGCCAGGGAAGTTGTGAATGCTCCATCTGTGGCACTGTTCAAGGCCAGGATGGACAGAGCCTTGGGTGGCATGGTTTGGCGGGAAGTGTTCCTACCCATGTCAGGGGGCTTGGAACTGGATGTTCTTAATGTCCTTTTCAACCCTAACCTATGATTCTATGACTTTTTTTTTTTTTTTTTTTTTGGGGGGGGGGGGAGGGGGCAGACTTTGGTTTGGTTTGGTTTTGTTATTGGTTTTGGGTTTTTTTTTTTCAATATCTTATTGCAAACAAAGGTAGATTTTTCTTCATGGCAAAAGTAATGAGCTGTATAGGCATTCATCCCATTAAGATTGTATTTCCTTTCAGAATAGTGATGCCCATCTTATACACAAGTAATTCTGTTCTGGTGTTATCACATATAGAAATGCATGTTTTAGCATGAATAGCCTGAGAATATAGCCAGGTGTTTCATTACTAGGTTATCTTGTATGGGTTCTTCTATTAAGCCACTCTTTGTATACCTATCAGAATATCTTCCCTAAAATCGTAGTAAAGTGGTTAGGCCAGGCTCAGGAACTCATCAGGAAGGTGATGGCTGATTTTGATGACATTTAAGTATCATGTGTCTAGAATTGTTAATGAGTTTATTGCCATGGAATATATATAAAATATGATCAGATTCTGGCAAAAAAAGTGCCAATCATCCCTTAAAAACCAAAAGCAAAGCCATAGGAGCTTGCAGATGGTTCAGTAAACTAACAAAGTGAATATTTTAATAAGTTTCAAGTAGTACAGAACATATGGACCTGCGAAAACTTCCACCGTTTGTGTTGCTATGGAAAGCAGTAGTGTGGAAGGGTGATTTTGCTTTCCTGTTCAAAATGTAAGTTACTTAAATGAAGTAGCTCTCTACTAATGTATAGTAGATGTTGCTTGAATATATTCATACCTTTTAAAGGACTTCTTACTTATTTCAGGCAGTTTGCAGAGATGCTCTCTAGCATGTTATAGCTCAGAAAAGCATTGTGTGTAACCCCAGAACTGTCTGTCTGCAAGTGTTCACATGATGGTGAGGCAAGTCTGGCTAACAGACCAACAAGAAGAGATTAATAAATGTTCCTGTGGCTGAGATCCAGGATAATTCATATAAGCATCCTGTATATGTCCCATGCTCTGTGTGCTTCTTCCTCAAGGTGTGCAGCTGCAGACGAAAGAAAACAATACTGTTTTTTAT
The DNA here is from genome assembly GCA_024733675.1 of Psilopsiagon aymara. Taxonomy (NCBI): domain Eukaryota; kingdom Metazoa; phylum Chordata; class Aves; order Psittaciformes; family Psittacidae; genus Psilopsiagon; species Psilopsiagon aymara. Next base: position 4,506 of record JANRGW010024540.1, on the reverse strand, counting down.
CAGAAGGCTATAAAATGATGGATCTCTTTGAACAGTATCAGACCGATTTTTCTCCTGAAAAGGCCGAAAGACTTGCTAATGTTCTTTGTGATTCATTGGTTGTGATTCATCGCTTGTGGATAACACAGATTAGATAACACAGACTGACTGTGTGGATGACACAGATTGGGGGGCAGCAGGGATTCTGAAGAGATCCAAGTGGTAACTGGGGAGTGAATAATCTTTTAAGCCAACAGTGAAACGGTAACATGCGAGTGAATAATCTTACAGGCCAAGAGTGAAATGAGGATCTGGGTTGGAAACACCGATCTTCTGATTGTATGGTATTTACGAAAATTTGAAGAAAGCAAAATAAGAAGATTCTTTGCCTGAATTCCTACTTATTCTTTGACATTGCCATTCTAGCTAGGTATGTGTCTAGTGGTAAACTGCACTAAAACCTCAGAAGATAAAACTTCACAGTCTTCATGATAAAGTGCTTAAACTGGAAAATGTATGGACTTCACATGAGAAACTTGGGGTTTATAGCATGATAAATGCAACTACCTACTTGTGCTGTAGTGGTGTAAAGTATACATTTGCTGCCACTGATTATATGATGCTTTAGCTCAGATTATATTCCTTGTGAACATTAGCCCAGATCACTGGCTTATTTATACTGAGTGACTATCTCAGCAATTTTGTAGTGTACAGTGTTGCTCCAGTGGATAGGTGCAATCCAAAGGATAAAAATAAACTTGAACACTGCTCAAGATTCAACTCTTTCTCTTCCCTCAGCCATAGCTGGTATACAGATATTCTGACATAAGACTTTCTAGACTATTTTATCACTTCTAAAAGCAGTTTCCATATTCTTTATATCTTTCCAGGGGGGATAACGCTGGAAAGAACTATAAGGAAGCAAAAAAAACACCAGACAACCTGAACCCTTCCAAAAAAAAAGCCCCAACAACCATCCTCCCCCCCAAAAAAAACCCCACAAAAATAAAGAAAACAGAAGTACAATATTATCTTTTTTGACTTAATGAAAAGCTTCAAGATCATAATACAGCGCTGTCGTAGTCTAGCTGCCTGCAAGATCTATAGGATATGAGCAAGCATCTCAGTTTAGCACAGTAAGACGAAGAAAACATGTTTGGTTTTGTTTGGTTTGCGCTGGGTTTTTTTTTCTGTATAATTACAATCAGTTCATGTAAGAGACCTTCCAGTGAATGTTTCAAAAGTAAATGTAAAAATGTATGAGAAAGCTTAGCTATCAAAATCACTGACAAGAAAGTTAAGCAGCTTGTTTATATCACTGGTTGGAGAAATTCATGGTATCATATTGAAATTACATATCCATTGTAAGCCAAAATATCTCTTGTTTCTGGGTACAGGCTGCAGTGAAAATCAAGGATCACTTTCTTATACATATGTCTGATGTAGGGAATATTTCAATTTAGTAAGCTTTGAAAGTATTCTCTTAAAACATTCCTGTGCCACTAATAATGTAAAATCAACTTCCTAGAAGTTGACTGTTCCTGTTAATTTTGAATTAGTATCTCTCTATATATGTAAACTTACCAGAATGCATAATGAAATGAAAATCCAGTGGAAAAATAAGACTAAATTTCCCATTGCATTGCCCTGATGTATCTTCCTTTTTGGAAAAACCAAGCATGTAGACAGCTCCATAAACATCTAACTAGAATTTGGTCATGGTTTAAACCTCGCTGGCAACTAAGTACCACAGCCATTTGCTCATTTTCCCGTACTCCATGATGGGACAGGGATGAGAATCAGGGAAAAAAAGTAAAACTCATGGGTTGAGATAAGAACAGTTTAACAATTAAAATAAAATACAATTAATACTACTATTAATAATAAGAAAAATGGAAATAACAAGGCTAGAGATAGAAGATTAAATGGTGAAAAAAAAAATAAAAAAAAATCAACAAAGAACAGTGATGCACAGTACAATTGCTCACCACCCACTGACAGATGTGCACTCTATCCCTGAGAAGCCATTGGCCCCTTCTGGGTCACTCCTCCTGGTTTATAAACTGGGCATAATTTGGCAAGCTGGGGTGAGGTGTCCTGTGTCTCTGTTCCCTCCCTGCTTCTTGCACTCCTCCTCACTGGCAGAGCATGAGGGGCTGAAAAGTCTTTGATGAGGGAAAGCACTACTTAGCAACAACTGAAACATTGTTGTGTTATGAGCAATGTTTTCAGACTAAAGCCTAAACACAGCATTCTGAAAGACTGAATTCTAGGCATCTGATTGACTTCTTAGTATAGACAGAGAAAATCACACTCTGTAATGCTAGACCTCTGTGGTTGAACATACTCTTCCACAGGAACTGAGAGACACAGTTTCCTTTCTCAGGAGGGTTTGCTCCCTGAAGACTGTACTTCAGAAAGATTGGGAATTCTGAAAATAGGGTCTGGAAAACAGCCCTGTAACTTTTCAGTGAGGGGAGATGAACATGCTGGTTTTGTGGGTATGTAGTCTGCTAGAACGATTCTTTCTATAAAGCAGCATGTAATCTCAAAATGCTAGAGAGTAGCAGTTACTGCTTTAGAAAATATTAAACACAGTTCTCCTTCCCCAGTCCTTAACAGTCTGACAAAAACAACTGTGATTTTAGACATGTAATGAAAGGCAACCTTGAACTTTGTTAGTGTGCAATAGTTAATAAACCCAAGGGAATTGATGTGTGCCTTGTGTAACACATGCCAGCACTATATTAAAGAAGCATTTGTTTGGATAGCTGTAAACTTATCCAATTTTGAGTTAGCTTAGCCAGGCTGGGGTTGTAGCAGCAGACATTCAGATATTTCAGAGATAGCCATACAAAACCACAGATCTGTCTGTATTTTTTAGTTATATTGCATAGCTAACATACAGAGTTCCCTTTCAGAATTTTTAGTAAGCGGATTTTGGCATGGTGTTTCGAGGTTTGACTTCATCAGAGGACATAGATTCTGGTCTTGTCAGATACACATGTATTTTGAATGTTCTTTGAAGGGTTTTTGATTTGGAAGTGTGGTCTGAGTGGTGCTAGGAAGTGCCTGGGAAATGTAACTGTTGGTTTCATTTAGCCCTGTCTTGTTCATGAAGCCCTGGAGCAATAAAAATACACTTTCTAGGCTACTGCTCTGTTCAGGCACTTTCCATGAGCATCTTACAAACATGCTAAATGGTACACTTTCTAGGGAAGCTAACAAACTGAGGCTGATTTACAGCTGGGCTTAAACCACGACAGCCGCAAATTCCCAGATCCATTGACAGGGGAAAATATAATTCATCTTTTCTGTAGGGTCTGTAAGGAAAGAAGAGCAGATATTTCTAATGTAAAGAACAGCTGTTATAAGATATCCCAGCCTCACCTGTCTTTTCCACAACATCATATATCTATGTGCTTTTGATAGTTTACAAGTACAAAACTGCTTTTATCACAGATATGAAATACCCCACACACACCTGCAGGTGTTGGGAACACCTGTCTTCTTGTTACTGTCATTATTACATGAATAAAAATCATACTGGGCTAAACATTATATAGATGTACTATATAATTTACCTGAGAGATTGCCTAAAACTAATCACACACATGCACCAACTAAACTAGTTTGCAGAGTAAAGGAGTCCAAGGAGATGAGGAGAAACACTGAAGTATTAAGTCTAGTTTAGAAAAACCTAACACTTGGAGCTCCATCTCCTGATAACAGAAGATTCGGCCCAAAAAGTAGCTACGTATCCCTCAGGATCCTGACTTAAAAGATGGACATGTGTCATGTTTAATTTTACAGGTGTAGAGGATGGAAAGGCGAAGCCTATTCATGTCTTTCTGACTACCCCTAGTCGTCCACAAAATAAAAAATCAAGAACTATTTCATAGAATTGTAGAATGCTTTGGGCTGGAAGGGACCTCAAAGATCAGCTAGTTCCAGCACCCTGCATGGGTAGAGACACCTTCCACTAGAACAGGTTGTTCAAAGACCCATCCAGCCTGGCCTTGAAGACTACCAGGGATGTGCCAGCAGCCACAGCTTCTCTGGGCAGCCTGTGCCAGTGTCTTACCATTCTCACAGCAAAGATTTTTTCCTAATATCCATTCTAAATTTATCTTCCTCCAGTTTAAAGCTGTTTTCCCTTGTCCTACCCCTACATGCCCTTGTAAAAGTCCCTCTCAGATTTCTTGTTGGCACCACCCTTTGAGCCTCTTGGCTCAAAGTCAATTTTGGTAAGCAAATGAAGTTCACAGTATGCCCACCAGAAGGGATTTTGCTGTCCCTACTTTCTTCTCTGCTTTCTAACCTGCAGTAGACATCCTACAAAAGGTAGTTGCTAGTGCATATCACACTTTGACCTCATATTTCTCAGGCATTTCTGTTCTGGTTTAGGCCATAAATCAGCCACGCAGTTTGCTAGATGGAGAATTGAAATAATACAACTCCCACAGGTTGAGATAAGAACAGTTTAATAACTAAGGTATAACACAAACCACTACTGCTACCACCAAT